>AYEL01086664.1:0-36365 GCA_000484575.1 Olivierus martensii
TAAACCAAATAGAAGTCAAAAACAGCACTACTAGCAAGCACAAACACTTTTTTATTATGGTATAACGTTTTCGGACCAATCTCCGGTCCCTCTTCAGAACCATACATTTAGTTGAATACCATCAGTAACAGAATATCATGTTTGAAAATAGTAAGTATTTGAAGTATCAATAATAGAATGATATTCTGTAATTGATGGTATTCAACTAAATGTATGGTTCTGAAGAGGGACCGGAGATTGGTCCGAAAACGTTATACCATAATAAAAAAGTGTTTGTGCTTGCTAGTAGTGCTGTTTTTGACTTTTATTTGGTTTAAAGCAAGTAGTTTTCTCCAAGTTATTATAATTCATAAACATCGGTTAAAAGGAAAAATGGTGTTGCATGAAGAATTATTTAGCTATCTTAGGCTGTGGTTTGATATTCATTGGTTCTCTCACAGTTCGCACTATGTCGATTCAATATTACTCGGTTTCCTCACTTTTGTGGTTCTTTATTCCAACTGATGTCAGATTGGGTTGCATTGAGTTTGCACAATCTAAACTATGTCACGAGTAGAGTTGACTTCTATCCGCATACGCAATGGGGTGAAGTTCAATCATCTTCAATGACATTCAATTTATATCAATACAAATGTTCAAATATGCAGCGCGTTTCAATACATCAATATAATCAGCATTTCTTATATCATTTACTTCACTAATAATCAAACTTGTGGATAATTCTGCTAAAACATTTATGAATGCCTCCATCTTAAATCATGTGACCTAGCTCACTGAACTGGTTCTTTATTCAAATGAAACTGTAACATCAACCAAGAAAACCATGAAGGTTTTGTTAGTATAGTTCGTGGAATATCGAACCACAACCTTAGATTATTATTTATTTAGCATGTTTATTCAATATAACAACTTAGCGAAAAGTACTGATATCCCATCAAAAACAAAAATGTGAAAAAACGGGCCAAGTTCTATTCTACCAGTTTGTTTGGCCACCAAAACAACAGAGATCTAAAACAGATGCGAAGTTCCATTCCAACTCCAATGTCGAAAAATGAGATTTAAATACTGAAATAAATTCAATACAGTGTCACATCTTCAGGATTTTACTTGGCAAGTTTTAATATCTATGATAGCTGGGTAACAACTAATATAACTCAAAAACTTGCCAAGTAAAAGCCTGAAAGTGACACTGTATTGAATTTATTTCAGTATTTAAATCTCATTTTTCGACATTGGAGTTGGAATGGAACTTCGCATCTGTTTTAGATCTCTGTTGTTTTGGTGGCCAAACAAACTGGTAGAATAGAACTTGGCCCGTTTTTTCACATTTTTGTTTTTGATGGGATATCAGTACTTTTCGCTAAGTTGTTATATTGAATAAACATGCTAAATAAATAATAATCTAAGGTTGTGGTTCGATATTCCACGAACTATACTAACAAAACCTTCATGGTTTTCTTGGTTGATGTTACAGTTTCATTTGAATAAAGAACCAGTTCAGTGAGCTAGGTCACATGATTTAAGATGGAGGCATTCATAGATATTTTAGCAGAATTATCCACAAGTTTGATTGTTAGCGAAGTAAATGATACAAGAAATGATTATTATATTGATGTATTGAAACGCGCTGCATATTTGAACATTTGTATTGATATAAATTGAATGTCATTGAAGATGATTGAACTTCACCCCATTGCGTATGCGGATAGAAGTCAACTCTACTCGTGACATAGTTTAGATTGTGCAAACTCAATGCAACCCAATCTGACATCAGTTGGAATAAAGAACCACAAAAGTGAGGAAACCGAGTAATATTGAATCGACATAGTGCGAACTGTGAGAGAACCAATGAATATCAAACCACAGCCTAAGATAGCTAAATAATTCTTCATGCAACACCATTTTTCCTTTTAACCGATGTTTATGAATTATAATAACTTGGAGAAAACTACTTGCTTTAAACCAAATAAAAGTCAAAAACAGCACTACTAGCAAGCACAAACACTTTTTTATTATGGTATAACGTTTTCGCATATCTATTTTATTTAATTAAAACAAGCAAAATAATTCAAAATATAACAAATATTATTATTACTACAGTCAAACCTCAATAAGATGCCACCATCCATTCAGGAACGATTTTGGCAGCTAATTGGGGTTGGCGTTTATCAAAAACACATGTAGTATAGAAATGAAAATGAATTTATTAAATTTAGTAAAATACAATGCTTTTATATTTAGCATCCAAACTTAACATTTCTAAAAAACTGTATACTTTACAGTATAGTATACATATCGTATATGTACAGTACTATATAGAAAACGTGTCCATTTGCTATACTGATCCTGTACTTTGAGTTCTTTGTAAAACACAATGTACATAACTTACTCTACAGTATCCTTATTTGTTCGGTACACAATAAATGACTGAAACAATCTGGTTCTTTTGATTTTAAATTTTCTACAACCTAGGTGTGAACTAGGCTTAAAGAGACACATCATTAACCGTTAACTCCATCTCTCCCACCCGCTGGTTACAAATGAATCCAGAGAGTTTTTAATACTGTATATACAGTACTGATGAAGTTTGGGATGTAAGCACTTTACATTCCTCTGGCAGATAACGAGGGCAAATACAATACCAAAAGGAATATTTGTTTAGACATTTCTACTGGCAGATGACAGATGGCGTCTTATCAGAGTTTGCCTGTTCTATTAACATAGGGAAGATCCATTCTGACAAATTTCTTGGCAGTCAGAGAGGGTGGCAACTTAATGGGGAGCGTCTTATCAGGGTCTGACTGTACTTTGTTAAAATTTATTCTGTACACTTCTAATGAACTATCAATTATTATTTATGTTATAAAAAAAATATATTAATTATATATAATAGCTAACTTTTCTATACAGGTAATCCTGAATTTCCAATTGTCTTGGCTTACAATCACTCATACTTATGACAGCAATGTCATTGATAAATTCTGTGGTTGATCAATACAATTAGCAAAGAGTTCAAGTGCTCAATCAAGGTCTGATATATAAAAAACATGTTTTTTGTATCTGGTTCTTGTATTTTTGTGCTCATTAAGTTTATTACAATAGAGTATAATAAAAAATATTGGTAGTGAGCAATTCATAAATTTTGGGCATTTCTGAATTATGATTACACCAACTTACAACAGCAGAATTCAAACCAAATCTGTATATGCCTACAAATTTTTTATATAGCATATACTGTAATGAAAAAATTCCAACAAATATTTTAGTTATTGACTCCATTTTTATTTATTGTAATAAAAGTATATAAAATACAATTAATAAATTATGTATTTCATCAATCAGAGTAAGAAATTTAAGAGTGAAAATAAGGAGCTGATATTGTTAGATATTGTACAATGATTTTGAACATAATAATTTTATATTGTTTCATTTCATTATCCATATTCATTTCTTAATTAAAAATTAATCTTACATAAGTTCTATAATTATTTTTATATTTCCATACTATCTATTAGTATTTTTACTTACTATGCACTAGAAATGATCTCACCCAAAAATGAACAATTATGTAGTGATGTAGCAAGTATATGGAGAGAGAGTTGCTTCAATGCTATGTTGTAAATGTTTTTTTTTTTTATTACATTTTGTTATGTAGGATTTAAATATCTCAGATATGGTAACACTATCATTTTGTATGATATTTCACTAAATAAAATTTTCTGACATTTTTACCTATCTATTTTGTGAAGTTAATTTATTTTTCTGCAATATGAATTATGGGCAATAACTTAATTAAAAAAATTTTGTACAGTACATAATATTTTTATATTATTGTTACAATAATATCTAGTATTTGTTTAAACATTTAATATTTTAAAACTTGTAGATCACTGGAACTGGTTCATAAATACTGACAGCTTGAATTAAAATTAGAAAGAACTTTCAGCATTTATTTATCATCATTTTTGCTCTTTCTCTATTTTTTTTCTTTTTAGTTTGTTTTAGTTTTATTGTTGTTGCTTATATCCTGTCTAATTAAACCATGTCCATGATGTTATATTCATAAAATTGTTTATGATATAATAATGATTCTTTATTAAATCAGTTTTGTTTACATTACTACAGTTTAATATGTGCTCAGGACTGGCTATGGTTTGTATGCAAATTTTGGATTTGAGGAAGCTTTTCTTTCCCTCAATATATTTAGTAATCCTTAGAAGTCTAGTTTTAAGTCTGGATATTGTAGCTTTTCCTTCATTGGAAAGGTTAGAATACTGAATTCTTCTTGATTATGTACCAGAAATATTGGAGTGGAATCTATGTTGTGAATGTTTGATTTTTGGTGAGAGAGAAGGATTTTTGAAGGTGAGTGTATCCTCATTGTTTGGATTTCACTTGCATATCTTTTCTGCTAAGATATCAACTCTTGTCATTATCAGGGATACTAATGTGTGAGGGTATCATTGTAGGATGATGTAAGAGAATACGGAAAGTCTGGATAGTAAAGATATTACCGTATATACTCGTGTATATAAGCCAAAGCTTTTTTCTCAAAAAAATTTCTGAAGTGGGGGGTCGGCTTATACACTGATCAAAAAAATCAACATTTTTTTTTTTGGCTGGAAAAATTAAAGTAATAAGCAAAGCCATAACTTATTGAATGTCTCCTGAAGATAGGAAGGAAATTTTTCAAGAATTGATTTAATACAATACCAGGTAAAATTTTATCTTTACCCTGATGCGATCAAGCACGTCGCGCGGCCGACTCCAACTAGGGTCTATATATAGTAATCAGATAGGCGACGCCACGCTGCCCAATACGATGCGACATGAAACTCGACAATCAATCAAGAATCTTACCTAGGATTCATATTTGAGTAAAAAAATATATTAACCTTGCGCCATCAGATTTCCACTTGTTTCGCTCTCTTCAAAACTCCTTGTGTGGTATGATGTTCAATTCAGATGAGGCTGTAAATCATCACCTTGTTCAGTTTTTTGCCGATAAAGAGAGGTCCTTCTATGAACAAGGAATTATGAAGCTCCCTGAAAGATGGCAAAAGGTTATCAAGCAAAACGGGCAATATATCTTTGATTGATCTTTGTTCTTTATATAAATAAATACATTTTTTAAAACAGAAAAAATGTGTCATGACTTTTCAGACAACCTAATATATACTGTAATCAGGTAGGCAATGCCATGCTGCCCGATAAAATGCGATGCTAAAACTCTTGACAATTAACCAAGAATCTTACCTTGGATTCATATTTGAGTGAAAAAATATATTTATTTTTCATTATTATTAAAATTCATATTTGAGTGAAAATATATATTTATTTTTCATTATTATTAATTAATCCATTCGCTAGTAATTGATAAATGCTTATTATATTTAACTAAAGTAGATTAAAAGATTCATATTTGAGTGAAAAAAATATATTTATTTTTCATTATTATTAATTAAGAATGTTTTAATCCAAAGCTAGTAATCAATAAATATTTATTATATTTAACTCATCGATGATTTATATAACTTAGAAAGCATTATCAAGCAGCAGAGTATTACACTTTAAAAATTTATTAGATGATCTAATATATAATAATTACTATATTATATGGTTATATAAATATCATGCTTAATTATATTATATACATTATAATAATTACTGAATATCCATGTTTATTAATAAAATTTATAATTTCAGCACTAAAATTTTTATCAATATTAAATGCAAATATAAATGTTAAAACTAAAATTCTAAGTGTAATATAATAAACTTCCATAGAATAATAATAATTACAGTATTAATCAAATCAAAAAAAATAATTTTTTATGAAATAATATAGTTAAATATGTATTAAAATGAAAATTAATTTATAATTTTACTAGATACTAGTAAAATTATAAATTAGTTTTCATTTAGTACAAAAAATGCCTAGCAACTATTTATAATACTATTTGTAATTAACAGTTTTTCAATATTAAGTAAAAAAAAGGAAATGGCATAATTGATTACTGATTCTGTATTTTTACTGTATTTACTGAAAAATGTTTATTATCCAAATATACATATTAGTATAGAATATATGTTTTCAATAACTTCATATCATTGCATAGCATGACATTTTTAAAATAGAATTTTAAAAATAAAAATAATTTAGTAATATTTATTTCAGTAATTATTATAATGTATATAATATAATTAAGCATGATATTTATATAACCATATATTATAGTAATTATTATATATTAGATCATTGGTTCCCAACCTTTTTTTGGCCATGCCCTACCTAAGCATCTCTAAAATCCTGATGTCTGATGTCCCTTGTGACATATAATTTTTATTATTCAAAAAGTGAATTCCTATTCATGTGGAGAAAGCCTGCTCCCATAACATCCTAAGCATAATGGAAGCTTCCCGTTATAAGATTACATTATAAAATAAAGTTATAACGGTAGCCAATCAAAGTAATCGATGTCTCTTGTGACATATAATTTTTATTATTCAAAAAGTGAATTCCTATTCATGTGGAGAAAGCCTGAAAGACCATTAACTTGATCTAAACAAGCTTCCAAAGAACATGGCATCCATAAAAGAGAAAAATTTAATAATAAAAGGCAGTTGAAGTATTGAGAAAGAAATCACTAAGAAATTGTTTAAAAAAAATAATAATAATAATACCATATATACTTGTGTATAAGCCGAGGTTTTTTTCTCAATAAAAAATTTCTGAAGTGGGGGGTCAGCTTATACATGGATCAAAAAAATCAACCTTTTTTTTTGGCTGGAGAAATTAAAGTAATAAGCAAAACCATAACTTATTGAACGTCTCCTGAAGACCAGGATCATAACTTACTGAACATCTCTTGAAGACCAGGAAGGAAATTTTGCAATCGTATCTCCCAAAGACCAGGAAGGAAATTTTGCAATAATTCATTTAATACAATACCAGGTAAAATTTTATTTACCTCGATGCAATCGAGCGCGTTGCACCGCCGACTCCAACCTGCGTCTATATACCATAATCAGATAGGCGATGCCGTGCTGCCTGATACGACGCGACGCGTAAACTCAACAATCAATCAAGAATCTTAACCTAGGATTCATATTTGAGTGAAAAAATATATTTATTTTTCATTATTATTAATTAAGACCATCGATGATTAATTAAAGTATATTAAAATAATGTTTAAAATAACGAAAAAATAATAATTATTTAAAATCTATACTGAAAAATTCGAAAAAATAATAGTTATTTAAAATCTGTATTGAAAAATAACTTTAGTCTAAAAGTCAAAAAATTTCATCGTAAGCAAAATCAAAACTTCTAAATCGTACACTAACATCTAGAAATCATGTTGCACATGTCATCCTAACGGTGTGTGACATCATCGTTAAGATGAGCCACTCATTTTAAAATACGATCAAAAGTTTGAATAACTCAATTCAACTCATCTATAGGGAAAATGAAACTTCGAATGGTCTCTCGGAAGCCATGTGACGTATCTAATAAAATTTTTATTGTGATAATTTAATATGAAATTTTTTAGAAAAGAAAACAATTATCGTAAAGGTGTATGACATCATCGTTAGGCCGGCCGCAAACTAGTCGATATTGCAGCAATTCGGTTGCCTTCGACGTCATAACGTACGACTTGTCATCGCATACTCGTTGCAGCGACATCGTAACCTCCGACGAAAAAGACATAAACGCATTCTAAAGGAATTTTTACTGTGATAATATGAACTTCTTTTAGAAAAGTTATTCAATAAAAATATTGCAAAGATTCATCCCACTTCTTATGTAATTATGAGTAACACAGCACAAATCAAAAGTGGAAATATTCTTTAATGTAATTGAAGAACTTTTGGCTTTATTAAGCCATCATCAGTAATATAGGGATTAGTTTTGTAGTTCTAATTTAGAATGTTTTGATTAACTGATGATAATATCCATGTATAGAGCAAAATCAAAACTTCGAGATCACACGCTTAATGTCTAGAAATCATGTTGTACACGTCATCTAATTGTATATGACATTAGGATGATCCACTCATTTTAAAATACGATCAGATTTGAATACGATAATTCAATTCAACTATAGGGAAAACAAAACTTCAAATGGTCTCTTGGGAGCTGTGTGATGTAGATGTATTATTCTAATGGAATTTTTACTGTGATGATATGAAATTTTTTTAGAAAAGAAAACAGTTATTCAATAACAATAATGAAAAGAAAATATTTTTATGTAAATTAGCAAAATTTATTACTCTTTGTTAACTTGATATTTTCTGAAGCTATGTCATCCTAATGATGATGTCATATAACAACATCAATCTCACTTTGGGGTAAAGTAAAATTTTACTTTATCCAATGTGATCGAGAGCGTCGTGCCGCTGACTCAACCTGCATTTTTATAAGTGCATCAGATAGGCAACACTATGCTGCCTGATGCGTCGTGATGCAGAAATTCTTGACAATAATCCAAGAATGTTATGTAGGTGCACTGTGCTGATCACTTTAGCTGAATTATTGTTGAGAATTTCTATGTCATGGCGCATCAGGCAGTGCGGCGTTGCCTATCTGATGCACTTATACAAATGCAAGTTGGAATCGGCGGCACGCAACGTACTCAATCATTTTGGTAAAGTAAAATTTTATTTTTTAAATTGATATATTGGTGTTTGTATTATAAAATTTATTTTATATGTATATACAGGTATTCCTCACTTAACGACCTATCTGTTTAATGACTGCTCAAACTTATGTCCGAGCTTAAGACTATTTTTTTAATGGAATATTTGGTTTTTAATTTCATCGTAAGCAAAATCAAAACTTAGAAATCGCACGCTAATGTCTAGAAATCACGTTGCACATGTCATCCTAACGGTGTATGACATCATTGTTAAGATGAGCCACTCATTTTAAAATACGAACAAAAGCACAGATAAGGACATATCATCTGTGATCAAAAGTTTAAATAATTCTATTCAACTCAACTATAGGGAAAACGAAACTTCGAACGGTCTCTTGGGAGCCATATGATGTAATTAATGTCTAGAAATCACGTTGCACACATCACTGTAACGGTGTATGACATCATCGTTAGGGTGATCCACTCATTTTAACCTTTAACGGACAAATGGTCTCTTTGGATCTGTGTGACATTGACGTATTTTAATGGAATTTTTACTGTGATAATATGAACTTTTTTAGAAAAGAAAACAGTTATTCAATAACAACAATAAAAAGAAAATATTTTTATGTAAATTATAAAAATTTATTACTATTCATTAACTTGATATTTTCTGAAGCTACATCATCCTATTGAAAATATTTTTATGTAAATTATAAAAATTTATTACTATTCATTAACTTGATATTTTCTGAAGCCACGTCATCCTATTCTCCAACACCAATCTCACTTCGGAGTAAAATTTTACTTTACCTGTTGCGATCGAGCACATCGTGCCGCCGAATCCAACCTGCCTTTAAGTGCATCAGATAGGCAATGCAGCACTATCTGATGTGCCATGACGCAGAAATTCTTGACAATCCAAGAATCTTATGTAGGTGTGCTGCGTTGGATCACTTTAGCTGGATTACTGTCGAGAATTTCTGTGTCGCGGCGCATCAGGTAGCGCAGCATTGCCTATCTGTTGTGCTTATACAAATGCAGGTTGGATTTGGCGGCGCGACACGCTTGATCGCTTCGGGTAAAGCAAAATTTTACCTTTTAAATTGATATATTGGTGTCTATATTATAATAATTTATTTTATATATATTGAAACTTTAAATATATAAAATATTTATTTTGGCAATGGCATTAATATATCGGTAACTAAAAATCAAAGATCATGTAATTTATCAGTTTCAAATTTTTATCAAATTTTAAGTGTGCTAAAGTAGGGATAGGCTTTTTCGAAATTTTATAGAATTTTAAGTGCTAAAGTCTGGAGGTAGGCTTATACACGGGTTATGCATTTTTTACTGATTTTCAAACTCTGAAGTCGGTGGGGTCGGCTTATACAAGGATTGGCTTATATTCGAGTATATACGGTATATATATTCATTGTAATATATGAAACTCAGCACAAAATAGGTATTATATTTGACAAGAATTTTAAAAAATAAAAGTACTTTTGGCCCTTTAACAGCAGCCTTTAGTTATAAATCACTTAAAACACAGTTTTACAAAATATTAAAATAGTGAATTATATTCATGAATAAGTTTACTCCATATGATTAACCCCTTGAGTGCCGGGCAATCTTCTGTGCCACTGACAGTGGCATGCCAGTTGTTTTCTGTAGTTAAGTCTAACGATATTGAAAAATTTATAAATCATCAAATTGCACTTATTTTTCATTGAAGAAATCTGAAATATATATATAGTTTATACGGTTTATATATTCCTTTTTTACAAATACAATTATTTTTATTTATTTAAAGAATATTTATTGCTTATATTATATCAAATTTTATACTTTTTTTTAAGCCATCCACTTAAATTATTACACCTGTCTGATAGTTTTGTTCATCCTGAATAAAACAAGCCATGAATGATGTATTTCTGTCCATATTTTGATGAAAATCATTTATTTAGTAAATTAGTAACATATCCAAGTTTCCTAAACAAAATTATTGCTGTATCTTCTTTTATAAAAAATGCTTAAATTTATATTAGATATCATTTTTAAGCAATTGTTTCATTAAGTTATATGTTTACTCAACATTTTAATAGTTTTTTACTTTATTTTGCAATAATACAGGTAGGCCTTGATTAGTACGAATAATGGGTCCCACGAATTTCTCGCACTATTCGAATTTGCATTATTCGAAGTATTAACTATATGTAAAATATGGTGATTGGTTCTTGCTTTGTGAGATTCCGGCCATTAACCTCACGATGAATAACCACCATACTAACCATTTAAGAAATATTTATTTTCATATTTTACATCGTTGTTCATTATTTAAATTAATAACTTACCAGGAATTGTTTCATACCATCATCAAACCAACCGCCACATTCTGTACTGTACTGTATGTATACGATAACAAAGCTGAATAATAATATAATAGCTGATAATTTACTAACCGAAAATTAACATTATTTTGTTAATTGATATTGTAAAAGGGGATGGACCTTTGTTAGTAAGACTGCTTACAACTCACATTAATCGAATATTTGTTGTATATACTGTGTGTATATGTTACAGGATAAACTCGAATTCAGGAAATACTAGAATTTCCTAGAAAACGTCCTAACAAACCTGAATTCAGGAAATACTAGAATTTTCTAGTCAAAACGAGAACGTCCTAACGCTTGTCGGATGTTCTAGTATTTCCTAGGCCGAACTTGAAATGCCAAACATTTCTTGGATGTTCTAGTATTTCCTAGGTCAAACTTGAAATGCTGAACAATTCTTATTTAAAGTCCTGAATTTCTACTTTTTCCTAGTTAAAACCTGAAGTGGCAAACAGTTAAAACAAAAGTCTTCATTTATTATGTATTCCCGCTCAGAGTTCGATATTTGCCAGCAGAAATTTCTTTCTTTAGAGAATATCCGTCAAGATAAAAAAATCTCGAGGAAGGTTGCAACCTGTGCCATTAAGTAACAGGGGTAAACCCGTTTTCAATGCACGGAGCATTGCATATCTAAATTATGTTTGTGCAAAAAAAACATTTTGTGTAATTCTAAATGCCACAAAACCCTATTTTGCAAAATAAATAAGAGGTACCTAGTTGTGTCTTTCAACTTTAAAAATTTTTTACTTCATATTTTATGTTGAACTTTGGCTAATAATATTAAAGTATTTGTCCATAAAAATAAAAGAAATTGTCAATTTCAGTTCTTTAAAGTCAGCCATGTAATAATGAATGAGAGTTAGCTCTGTTTCAATTTGTCTTATTTCATTTTCTCAACAGAAAATAAAATGAAATTGTTATTTCCTGTCAAGTGATAAAAATATGTATTATGTTCATTATAATAATGTTTTAATCAATTAATCAACAAGCTTTGTATTCACGGTATTACCGTAAATAAAAAAATAAAAACACGACTAATCTCTCTTATTTTTACAAGGTAGGCTTTTGTGGCATTTAGAATTACACAAAATGTTATTCTTTTGCACAAACATAATTTAGATATACAATACTTCGAGCATTGAAAGCGGGTATAGTCTTGTGTACTTCCACTGGCACAGATTGCAGTGTTCCTCAATGAGATTTGTTTCTTTAGAGAATATCTGCAAAGATAAAGAAATTTCTGCTGTCAAATATCAAACTCTGAGAGGGAATATATAAGAAATGAAGACTTATGTTTTGACTGTTTGCCACTTTGGGTTTTGACTAGGAAAAATTAGAAATTCCAGACTTTGAATAAGAAATGTTTGGCATTTCGATCCCTTTAAAGCGAAGTGACTGTTCTTGGACTGCTGCTCATCCAGTTTTACTAACCGAAAATTAACATTATTTTGTTAATTGATATCGTAAAAGGGGATGGACCTTTGTTAGTAAGACTGCTTACAACTCACATTAATCGAATATTTGGAAATTTTAGTATTTCCTGAAATCAGGTTTATCCTGTAACATATATAATAACAAAGCTGAATAATAGTAATGTTAAATAGCTAATGGCAAAAAAGTGTTTAACCCCTTCAAAGATCGTGTGACCGTTCTATTTCGCCAAGTGGATGAATCTAATGAAGCTAAAGCTGAATAATAGTAATGTTAAATAGCTAACAGCAAAAAGCCCATCAAATAATAGTAATGTTAAATAGCTAATGGCAAAAAGCCCATCTTTCTGGCATTTCACCCCTTCAAAGCCAAGTGACTGTTCTTGGACTGCTCCTTAGATGTTAATGTTAAATAGCTAATGGCAAAAAGCCCATCTTTCTGGTGTTTCACCAAAGATCGTGTGACCGTTCTATTTCGCCAAGTGGATGAATCTAATGAAGCTAAAGCTGAATAATAGTAATGTTAAATAGCTAACAGCAAAAAGCCCATCATGTTTCACCCCTTCAAAGCCAAGTGACTTTCTTGGACTGCTCCTCGTCCGGTTTTACTAACCGAAAATTAACGGTAATTAGACGGCTTCTTGTCCGGTTTTACTAACCGAAAATTAATGGTAATTTGTTAACCTCCTCGTCCAGTTTTACTAACCGAAAAGGGATCTACTACATCATAAAAGAGGACGAATATTTGTTAGTAAGACTGGTCTATTCTTACAACTCGCATTATTTGAATATTTGCTCGCACTAACTGAAAAATTGTATCATTTTTATTTGACGTTTTTTTAAGGAAAAACTTCTAAAGTAAGAATGACTCTCCTCCCATAATAACAACTATAATATTACCTTTTTTACCTTTATTGGTTCAGAATATACTTTTTCTGCCAATAAGAGACAGTATTGAGTTTAATAGGTGGAACAGAAATTTCCTGAGAAGGAATTGGTGAGAGCTCTAAGCGAGCATGCCATGCCCATTTAAAACTTAAAAATAATAATTAGAAAACAGAAAAAAAAATTTTTATTGGTATTCGATGATGATAAATGTAATCTACAAAATACGGTAATCAAATTTACAAAAGCCTTTTAAAATTAGTGTTTAAAATTATTTTTAAAACAACCAACTATCAGCATCCAAAACAATATTGTTTTACAATGTGCATATTTTATGAACCCTATATTTCTATAACCATATTGTGTTTTCATTATTGAGATAGAGAAACATATTTCATTGACATTTTAAAACTAAGGTCTCTCTTCAATCAACTTTGACACAAATCATGCATATAGAATTATCAGTTTAAATACAGGCATTTAATTGATGTAACAACGAATTTTCATTAATAAATGTGTCATTGTAAAACAATATTCTGTTTTGGATGCTTTTATGATGATTATCATCTGAATAGATGCACATCGGCCATAGAGATCAAGAAGGATCCTGGCTATCAATAATAGTATAATTTGTATTTGTTAATTAAATCTTTCACATTACTAATATGTAATGGGAAAGTTAAATGTAAAAGAATCATTGATATTTTCTAAATGATTATAATCATCATAGATTATAAAATTTGACTGGAAATGATATGGTAGAAATTGTCTTTTCTATGTCAATCCCCAACATTGTAGTTTATCAATGTATTTTATTCTTTAATACTTAAATTAATATTACTAATATTAGTGCATTTATCTATGCAAAAAACATTTTGTTGTATAAAGCTAAAATATGAAATAACATTTTTTATATACTATTAGAGAAGGCTGTAGAATAAAAAGTATGCCAGAAATCAGTAAAATTTAAAAATTAATAATGAACAGTATCCCAAGTGTCTTGAATTCATTATCCTGTATTATAAATTGTTTATCTCATATTTAATGATAAATTTTCATTTCAGAAATGAATTCAACATCAAGGTTCTTGATGCATTTGTTGAACTTCATGATTTCACTGATTTAATATTAGTCCAAGCTCTCAGGTACATTGAAATTATATTTCAGAAATATATAATAGTAAGAACAGAAGAATAAAATAATAATGTAAATTTTGTATTAAGATTAATTGTAGTTGTTATTTATCATTAAAGAAAATATGTAATTTCAGTTAAAATTTTAGTGAATTCTAACAAAATAATAATTTACAGTGGTTTTTTTAAAATAATATAATGTAATAATTTTTAAAGCCACTTAATAAATTTAATGATTAATATATCAAAGTAAAAATATTATTTACTTTGATATATTAATCAGTTTTTTGCCCTATTTTTGAAACCATTAAGTTTGGTGTAAAATATTTTTATAAATCTAAAAATATTGTTAATTTGAATGAAATGTGGTTAAAAAATTAATATTAAAAAGCAGACATTACTTTATATTCAGAATTGAAAACGGCGAAAACTGTAGAAATCTCTTACTTTGTGATGACCAGTCGATGCTCAAAAAATTGTTGCTTCCTTGTCTTCAAATCCACTTCTATCACCCAGGAGCACAGATTTCTGTCTGCCCTCTTTCCAACCTGAAAAACAGGTTTGAAGGTATTTGGTGAAAATTTCTCTGCATTAGTGTGATTGTTAAAGATTCTTATGTTTCTCCTCATGGCCTCACCATTGATATCCAGAGGGGCTCTTGTAATTAGGAGGTCACTTCCTAAAAGAGAGAATTCTTGGTCATCTTGTCAACACTCTGACCATCTAATCTTACTTTTCCTGCAATTTAGCCTTTAACTTAGATGCCCCATTGCTCATGCAATATGAGATGACCAATCCAGATTGAGCAGAAGAAAGTGGTTTCTCAAAAATACTTGATGGTTCTCACAAAAGTTCACCAATACTGTGGCAGCACCAAACTCAATAAATAAACGTTAATTTTTTTGATTTAATCTTTCATTTAGGATATTTTAGATTTTAGTTTAAAGATTAATTGTTAAGTGTACATTTTATAAAACATTGTAGTAGAAAATTTAAGTATTAAATAGGAAATGCATAGTCATAAAATATAAAGTTTAAATTCTGTTTTTAAATAAATTACAAAAATATTTGATATTTAATAATTAAAATTATATATATAATTACTTTTGCTCAATTTTATATATGATTATTAATATTTTAAAATTATAATATTTTAGGCAGTTTCTGTGGAGTTTTAGGCTTCCTGGAGAAGCTCAAAAGATTGATCGTATGATGGAAAAATTTGCACAGAGATATTGTCAACTAAATCCTGGAGTATTTAGTAATACAGGTAAATGAACAGAAATATTTTTAATTACAAAGTTTTCTTTCTAATTTTTGTTATTTTTTTTCTCTCCTTTTTTTAAAAGATTAATAAAATCTTTCATTAGTTATGTTTTTGCAGTAATTTATTTAATATATTGTTAGTTGTTCTTTATATCACTGCTAAAATAATATATAGAGTTTAATATATAATACAGACTGTATCTCTGATATTTTAATAGGTTTTTATAGAAAATATTCTATCATTGCATTATTTTTTAGGAGAACATGATACAACATAAATTGTGTTCTAATGTAAGAATTAACTTGATATGTCAGGCATACAAAACCTATTTACAAATAGTTTTTCTTCCTAAAACAATTACCAATCTCATGGAATTCCATAGGTTTAAACTATAATATTTGAATCATAAGATTGTTTGTGTCTGAAAAGAAAAATTCACAATAAAATATATCAAATTTACATAAATTTTTTTATCTTTGATATATCACTACACATTCATATATTAAAAATCAATTTTGATGTTAAAAAAAAAAAGTATTTCTTTGATTATAAACATATTTAGTGGATTGGCTTATCAACTAATAAAATTAAAGTTTCTTTATCATGCATTAAAAATATCTATTTTTATTATAAATAGTCCTGTCAGTAACAATTATTAAAAAAACGTTTACTAATTTGATCAGTTTGGAGGAATTTATAAAATCAGAAAAAGAAACATTTTCAATACCAAAATAAAACATACAATATACAGTAGGATTAACAATGATCTCTAATGTCCGATACTATCAGACAAATGATGTCTAAAACTCCAAGTCCTAATATAACTATTGGGTTGATCCATAAGTTTGTAGCATTTTCTTTGGAGTAGCAGCACTTTGGTGTTAGGAGTTTGTTTACCGTTTGGCATCTGTCATTTGTTATTTGGAATGTTGTGCTTGTAAATTCACTTTGAATTTTTCAGATTTGAAGAAAGTTTGTGCTATTTTTGAGCTAAAGAAGATGGGGTGTCAGATCGAGAAAAACAAACACTTCCAACATATTCTACTTTGAGTTTAATATAGGAGCAAAAGCAGCTGAGGTGGCTCAAATGTTTAGAGCCATCTACAGGGAGAATGCAATTGGAGAAAGTATGATAAGAAAATGATTGTCATTTCAAAGATGGCCATATTCAAGAAGACCATCAGGTTTTGATGAAGACCTTCTGAATTCTATGATCCATGATGATCCCATCAGTTAAACTGAGAATTAGCAGATGTAATGAATTGTGACCAGCAACCATTGTGCGGTATTTGCATTCCATGGGCAAGGTGCAAAAATCTGGTGCATATATACCACAACTTTAAGTGAAAACAACAAAAATCAATGGTTGGGCATTTGTGCATCTGTTTGCTGTCATCGGTTAGCTTGTGAACAACATCGACCATTCCTAACCAATATTGTTACTGGTAATGGAAATTGGTGTTTTTATATCAATAAAAAAAAAAGGAAGGAATGACTGAGCCCTAACAAAAGAGCAACACCCCATACAAAAGTTTCTGCCCATCCACAGAAGATGATGATATTCATCTGGTGGAATAAAGAAGGTGTCATATACTACAAATTGCTTCCCAGGATTGTTACCTTAACTGCTGATATTTATTGCCAACAACTCAGATGCCTTGCAGCAGCAATTGAAGAAAAATGACTGAGGAGATTGCATCAAGTGCTGCTGTGACACAATAATGCACAACTGTACTCTGCTAACATGACAAAAGCAGCTATCCAGGAGCTTGGTTGGGAGGTGATTCCACATCCCCATATTCTCTCAATCTTGCACCATCAGACTTCCACCTTTTCCATTCTCTATCCAGCAATCTTTAGGGGGAACTCTTTCGATAACGAAGATGCTTTACAAACTTGGCTTGGCGATTTCCTCAACTCCAAACCAGCAGATTTCTTCAGGCATGGAATCAAGAAACTACCCTAGCATTGGGAGAGAGTCATAGATAGTGGGGGAGAATATATTACTGAATAATTTCTGTATGCTATTCATCTCAAATAAAAATTTTTATCACAGCCAAAAAATGCTATGAACTTATGTATCAGCCCAATATTTCTTTTATTTTTACATAAAATCAGAGAGAAAATTTTTCAGAAGAAAGGAGTCTTCAAATTTGTTGACATCATGGCCAAGGGAGTCAAGCTTGGTTTAATGAAAAATGGAGAGAAGGGTCAAAAAGTGTTTGAAATAGCATGGTGTAGTTTATGAATGATCCCAGAGAATGAATATTTATAACCTTTTCTAGATGGATAAATTGTCTAGAATTATTAAGTATTATTTGAACAAAATATGGAAGAGAATTTGAATACATGAAAATATTCGTTATCAATGAAGAAAAAAAAAAAATAATGCTACTAACACAATAACATTTTATTTAATTTAAAAAAAAAAAAAAACCAAAAAAATTAAAAAAAACATAAAAAAAATAAAAAAAAACTTATTAGTTTTAGGTATTAACATAGTTGTAAGTCTATTACTGAATTATCCGGTTTGTATTAATAGTGTTTAAATACAGGTGGTAAAGTATGTCTTCCGCCAGAACCACGAGAATATTTCATAATAATCAATATATTCATTATATTCACCAATATATTCATTAAAAAATATATTCATTAAATTATAATCAATATATTCATTAAAAAAAAGATTGCTACGTAGGTGCCGCACTGCTAGATGCAACGCTACGCGATGTGCTCGATCACTTTGGGTGAAGTAAATAAGTCATAAAAATGATTTGAAAAATTGGCATTTTCAGAATTTTTTCTTTACTTGTATCCTTAGACCTATACTTGTGTTAAATTTCAAGTTTCTACATCTACGGGAAGCACTATATAATTTTGATGAGTGAGTCAGTGCCCAAACTTGCGATTTTCTGGGGCCTCTATCTCCTAGACACTTTAATATTAAAGTTTGAAATTTTTACAGGGTCGTGAGAGTATAAAGCTTAACAATGTATACAATTTTCGTTTTACTAGCTTAATCGGAATTAAAATTCTGGAGATGGCAAATATGGCTTAAGTTGGTTTGTGTAAATATACACATGGTGTGCGCTGTGCGAACTTGGCCCGGCACACTGCCGTGCACCTTGATACTAAATAAACTTCAAACTTCACTGCATACAAAAATTAAATATCTAATTTGATAAATAATATTTTCAAAAATAACATATTAATAAGAAAACACGATAATTTACAAGAAATAAGTTTGGCATGCTTTTATTAAGAGCAAATTTCAATATAAGATGGTGTGAATCAATTTCATCCAATAATTTATGCTTTATTGTTATAATTGATTAATTTGCTAGGCGTTCTTTTTTGCATTGTTACTCTTAAATAGTTTTTGATTATCTTCAATTTGGAAAAAGAACTTTGGTCAAATGCTACAGAAACGGGCAGAGTTAAAACTATCCTAAGTGCGAAAAATAAATTATGGAATGTGTCTCGATGATTGTTTTTAAAAATATATTGATGTGAACCAATGTTTTCTGCTTTTGTGTGTGTCATTAATGATAAAATTTTGTGAAATAAATCCTGTCCATCAATATCGGATTTTTTTCTTTGCGCGTCAGTTAATTTTGGATGATCTTTGCATGATTCTAATATTTGCCTTTGCGTATAATATTAATTCAGTTAGTTATATCGTGAATTGATTTTTATTTTTTTAATTTATCTTTTTCAAATGAATAGAATTTTCAAATTTACATATAAAAGAAATAAATTTCCTTTTTCCTCTTTATTTCCTTTTATTGGTTTTTAATTTTATTTTATATCTTGTTTTATGTTTTCGATATTCAGTCTGGCCGCCTGTGTGCAATGTACGCCTTGCACCTATGGCATGCCTGGCTCTGTTGAAAGGGACAGTGTCTTGCACGACACTTTCAAGATGTGTAATTACACAAATTTGTGTTATAGAAGAGCAATTTCGTTATAGGAATTTTTGTTATAGCAGAGCATGTTATACGGGAGTTTATTGTAATACATTTTGAAGGTGCCGCGCAAACTCCTTCAAACTCGTTGGCAAGAATACTTTCAAGATATTGTAATTATACATCTTGATGCAAATATATATTATATATTAATATATATGTTACAGGACAAACCCGAATTTAGGAAATACTAGAATTTCCTAGTCAAAACTAGAACATCCTAACGTTGGTCGGACGTTCTAGAATTTCCTAGGCTGAACGTGAAATGCCGAATATTTCTTAGGAATTTCTAGTTTTTCCTAGTCAAAACCCAAAGTGGCAAATATTAAAACAAAACTCTTCATTTCTCATGTATTCCCACTCAGAGTTCGATATTTGCCAGCAGAAATGTTTTTTAGAGAATATCTGCACGGATAAACAAATCGCATTGAGGAAGACTGCAATCTGCGCCAGTGAAACACATACTTATGGCTAAATCTGCTTTAAAGCACGAAGCATTGTGTATCTAAGTTATGTTCGTGCAAAAAAGAATAGCATTTTGTGTAATTCTAAATGCCACAAAAGCCTACTTTGCAAAAATAAATAAGAGATACCTAAGAATGTTTTCAATTTTTAAAATTTTTTACTTCGTATTTTATGTTGAACTTTGACTAATACAGGTGTTCCCAAAGTTTTGCCTAGGTGGGCCAAATTGTAAATTCCAAAATATTTGGCATCCAAAAAAGTGTCATGGAAAAATATGTTCAAATTGATAAAAAGTTAGACAAAGAGAAAGATTTATACTAATTTTATAGCATAATCGTTCTTTATTTATAGCAATAATTACTTTTCATTACAAAGTGTTTAAAATAACACATTTCAAAAATAATTAAAAAATAACTAAATAATTTCAAATAAAAAAAGAAAGAAATAATAAATTCATCAATCTGAAGTGTGTGACTTGTGCAGTTGTTGATTTCTTTTAATAATAATATTGAGCCTTGGTTCTAAGTCGGTTGAATATATTCTTAACATCACTTGTAAATGTTCATCAGATAATTTTGATCTCAATTTGGACTTATTAATACTCATGATTGAGAAAGTTTTTCGCATATATAAGTGCCGACTTAGAACCTTCCAAATAAAGAAAACATATTTGGAAGCACTTATAAATGTATTTTTTTTTTAATTGAACAATTTTTAATTATATGATAAAATTTCTTTACTTTTTGGAAAAATGTAAATTATCTCTTTGAATTCAAGATGGCTCTTTGACATCGCGGGCCGCATTTCTAGGGTTTGAGGGCCGCATTTGGCCTGAGGGCTACACTTTGGGAACTCCTGCACTAATAAAAATATTAAAATATTTGTCCATAAAAATAAAAAAATTGGCAATTTTCAGTTCTTTAAACTCAACCATGTAATCATTTATGAGAGTTAGGTGTGTTTTCAATTTGTTTTATTTCATTTCCTCAAAAGAAAATAGCAATAAAATTGTTATTTCCTGTCAATAATAAAAATATGCATTAAGTTCATTATAATAAAGTTTTTAATGAATTCACGTTTTTAATCAATTAACCAACAATTTTTGTATTCACGGTATTACCGTAAATACAAAAATAAAAAAAAACACCACTAGATACCTCTTATTTATTTTTGTAAGATAAATTTTTATGGCATTTAGAATTACACAAAATGTTATTCTTTTGGCACGAACATAATTTAGCTACATAATGCTTCCTGCGTTGAATGCGGGTTTAGTCCTAAGTACGTGTTCCACTGGCGCAGATTGCAGTCTTCCTCAATGAGATTTGTTTATCCGTGCTGATATTCTCTAAAAAATATTTCTGCTGGCAAATATCGAACTCTGAGTGGGAATACATGAGAAATGAAGAGTTTTGTTTTAACTATTTGCCACTTTGGGTTTTGACTAGGAAAAACTAGAAATTCCTAAGAAATATTCGGCATTTCGCGTTCGGTCTAGGAAATTCTAGAACGTCCGACCAGCGTTAGGATGTTCTAGTTTTGACTAGGAAATTCTAGTATTTCCTAAATTCGGGTTTGTCCTGTAACATATATATAAATTATAAATCCATAAATCACAGAAGTAAATTATGGATTTCAGCATAAAATCATAACATGCATAATTGTAATATTTTTTGCTGTTTAAAACAAAGTGTAAAACCATAGCAGTTTTTCATCATTACAATGATTGTCTCATGACATTTTACTTTTCATTCAATATGGCAGCGATACTTGGTTCGTTTACCAATTCTGAGGTAAATTTTTTGGAATATCTTCTAATTGGTACCTTTTTCGCCCATGGTTCTATTATAATTTTTGGCCAGTTTGATGAGCTCTATCAATTGGTATCACATTTGGCAATTCCGTGAAAAGCACAATCCAGTCCTGTAGAGTTTCACTTTACTCTTTATTACACAGAAAACACCTCCTCTTATCCATAATGATTTTTAAATTATTTATATATAATATCTATGGTAATGTAACGATAGCTAAAATAGCAATTCAGAACTCAGTTGAAACACATGGTTTGAACTTGGGTTTGAAAGATGAACTGTAATTTTGAGCATGTGCAATGAAACGAAATATTCTCTTAGTTCTTTGGTTTACCACTAGGGTGATGATAGTAAATATCTGAGTGAGCATATTACTCTGTGGTACTTTCTATATCCAGAGCTTTAATTACTGGTGCTTCTGTGCGCCATCTGGCGGGAAAAGTTGTGTGTTCGCTTCTCCACAGGCAGACCAGGGTCCTTAAATCAATTAGTCTATGCACGCCTATTGTTCTCTAGCTAAATTTCGTACTGTCGCCAAGGTCGTCCAGCAGAGGCCGCAAAGTTTGTGAGGAAGTTAACTTGGACCTATCCTATTTTTATTATGCACTCTATTATTTATTTATCATTATTTTCCTATATGTTAACGTATTATATTTTAGTATAAAAGTTAACTTACTTCCACGCTCTCCGTCGTAGCTGGCAATCACGTGATACAGAATCGGAAATGATACGTATTCCACCTCTCAGTGCTAATCACATAAAAAACTACAGGCGATTATATAATGTACAAAATATACAACTTTTAGTCTGCCTCCATACATATTCTTTCTCATATCTCAGAAATTAAAATTTTTTTAAAGTAAATAATAATACTTTTGAGCCTTTGGGAATATACATAAACAGCATGCACATGCCAAAATTCATCAAAATCAAAAAATCATGCATCAACCACTGTTTAAATTTGGTTGTTTTATATGGAATAACCCAATTTGATTTCTTGATTTTTTTACGTTCATATTTGAAAAAGCGGATTCTGACAAGAGTATTGATTTGAAACACGGCAGAAGTTTTGCGTAATATCAGTTAATATTGGAAACTTTTCATGTGTATAATGTACTTCCAAATGATAAGAAAATTAGTGATTTGACAATTTTAGCGAAAAATAAATAAACAATAGCGATACACTTAAAGATAATTTAAAAATAATACAAAATAATGATAAATAAATTATGATGTTTTCATTTTTAAATTAAATTTGTAAGAAGGAAACAACTTGGGAGGAATAAACAAGAGATCGACCAAAACTCGCTCCGTGATCGACGGATAGAACACCCCTGTTATATATCATAGATACGTGATAATTTAATAAATAGTTTAAAGGATCTCTATTTTAAATAGTTTTTCATGGTTCTATTTATACATAGTTTTCGTGGAATCAATTACTGGCGTAAATGGAGGGATTAATATGTACAGTACTCAAACATAGGTACTCAACAGATAATAGGAACATAGAATGACTTTACAGATAATGAGATTTCAACGCCATCTATAGTGCAACCTTGACAATAGTACAACTTTTACAATAGCGTGCACAGACCAGTTGATTTAAGGACCCTGGGTAGACTAATGGAATAATCTGGTCTTAATATTCCTACCTCCCAAAAATTGGATAGACATCACATGAGAAAAAGTACTGAAGATCATTCAAATCAGGCCAAAATGGTAGCTTACCTATCTACGGAAGCTGCGTCGCATCGCATACTACTACTGCCAATTGTGGTGGCTGATTCTAAACTGCCGGATTATTTGCCAACAGAAACGACTGATATCTAGCCTGAGAATCGAATTACAGGTAGGCCTCGATTAGTGTGAATAATGGGTCCCACGAATTTCTTGCACTATTCGAAGTATTAATTATATGTAAAATATGATAATTGGTTCTTGCTTTGCGAGATTCTGGCCATTAGCTAACCTCACAATGAATAACCACAATACTAACTTGTTTAAGAAATATTTTCATATTTTACATCGTTGTTCATCATCTAAATTAATAACTTACCAGGAATTGCGTCTCATATCATCATCAAACCAACTGCCAAATCGAAACCAAAATAGTGAATCGAAAGCAGAAGTTGAGTGCCGCTTTTATGTCGCTCAATCACATCCATTTTTTGCTGTAGTGTAATCACTAACCTCTTCTTTTTTTCATTTCCTGTTTTATCATCAAAAGTGTTCTTCCCTTTATCCATTTCGATATTTTTTAAAAGAGAAAATTTTGTATATACTGTGTGTATATGTTACAGGATAAACTCGAATTCAGGAAATACTAGAATTTCCTAGTCAAAACGAAAACGTCCTAACGCTTGTCGGATGTTCTAGTATTTCCTAGGTCAAACTTGAAATGCTGAACAATTCTTATTTAAAGTCCTGAATTTCTACTTTTTCCTAGTTAAAACCTGAAGTGGCAAACAGTTAAAACAAAAGTCTTCATTTATTATGTATTCCCGCTCAGAGTTCGATATTTGCCAGCAGAAATTTCTTTCTTTAGAGAATATCCGTCAAGATAAAAAAATCTCGAGGAAGGCTGCAACCTGTGCCATTAAGTAACAGGGGTAAACCCGTTTTCAATGCACGGAGCATTGCATATCTAAATTATGTTTGTGCAAAAAAAACATTTTGTGTAATTCTAAATGCCACAAAACCCTATTTTGCAAAATAAATAAGAGGTACCTAGTTGTGTCTTTCAACTTTAAAAATTTTTTACTTCATATTTTATGTTGAACTTTGGCTAATAATATTAAAGTATTTGTCCATAAAAATAAAAGAAATTGTCAATTTCAGTTCTTTAAAGTCAGCCATGTAATAATGAATGAGAGTTAGCTCTGTTTCAATTTGTCTTATTTCATTTTCTCAACAGAAAATAAAATGAAATTGTTATTTCCTGTCAAGTGATAAAAATATGTATTATGTTCATTATAATAATGTTTTAATCAATTAATCAACAAGCTTTGTATTCACGGTATTACCGTAAATAAAAAAATAAAAACACGACTAATCTCTCTTATTTTTACAAGGTAGGCTTTTGTGGCATTTAGAATTACACAAAATGTTATTCTTTTGCACAAACATAATTTAGATACACAATGCTTCGAGCATTGAAAGCGGGTATAGTCTTGTGTACTTCCACTGGCACAGATTGCAGTGTTCCTCAATGAGATTTGTTTCTTTAGAGAATATCTGCAAAGATAAAGAAATTTCTGCTGTCAAATATCAAACTCTGAGAGGGAATATATAAGAAATGAAGACTTATGTTTTGACTGTTTGCCACTTTGGGTTTTGACTAGGAAAAATTAGAAATTCCAGACTTTGAATAAGAAATGTTTGGCATTTCGAGTTCGGCCTAGGAAATACTAGAATGTCCAACAAGCATTAGGACATTCTCGTTTTGACTAGGAAATTTTAGTATTTCCTGAAATCAGGTTTATCCTGTAACATATATAATAACAAAGCTGAATAATAGTAATGTTAAATAGCTAATGGCAAAAAAGCCCATCTTTCTGATGTTTCACCCCTTCAAAGCCAAGTGACTGTTCTTGGACTCCTCCTCGTCCAGTTTTACTAACCGAAAAGGGATCTACTACATCATAAAAGAGGACGAATATTTGTTAGTAAGACTGGTCTATTCTTACAACTCGCATTATTTGAATATTTGCTCGCACTAACTGAAAAATTGTATCATTTTTATAAGTCACACTAATTGAATATTGCATTATTTGAACTCGCACTAATTGAGGCCTACCTGTACATTATTTTTTTCGCCTGTGCGAGTGGGTTGTTGCAGGGCTTTTTTTTTGTTTTCGGGCCCTCAGGAATATAGTGGACGTTGCCAGAGGCCACTCTACAGCCCTGACTGTTTCTTTGGACTTTCAGAACCAGTGTTTCAACGGAATTTCAATCACCGAAATCAGGAGTTTCTACCCTGTGTGAGAGCCAGCTTTTCTTGCAGGGGGGTTTTTTCGGGTCCGCAGAAAGAGCGAACGCAGCTCCCGACTGTTCCTTCAGATCGTCCAAACAGACATTTCGACGGAATTTCGACCCACCGAAAGGTAGGGGTTTCTACCCTGTATGAGAGCAGGCTTTTCTTGCCGGGGGTTTTTTGTTTTGTATTTTTCAGATCCCGAACCAGTCGATTCGATCAGGGTATATATTTCATCCACTTCCGATGCCTGGGACATAAAAAAACTCTGCCTACACAAGCGTTTTTTGCTTAGCGCCATGCCGCATGTAAACACGCATACACATCGTTTAGTTATTAAAAATTAGCTATTGGTTGAGACTTAGTGGACATGGCACTGGCGCGCGCAACGTGCGGCAGATAGTAATATGGCTGATGTCACTAGAAAATGAGACATGCTCGTCATGCGCAGTAAGCAATCACCGACGTAGCCAAGAAATGCGCATGCGATGTGGAATCAGGTGCGCAGATGAACCAAATATGACTTCCTAACAATTCCTGGTAGAACGAACGCATGGCATAGTCCGTATAGAAGTGGCCTACAAATCGAAAAGACCCGGCATCGAGTCCCATGCAGTGGCAGATCAAGTCAAGTGGAGGTCTCAAGTGGTAAAAATTTTGGGGCCCTCAAACTCAAGTTAGGAAAAAAAAGTTTCAAGAAAACTCTCATTAAGTTATTAACAAAAAAAAGTAATCAAAAATTTCATATCATAACACACTAAGTAAATTTATTAAAAAAATATTTTTTACATGAATTTCCGTCTTGCTTTATTTCTTGCAAAGCTTAAGCGGTAAGCGGCCGCTTAGGCTCAACTCACACGAGCCACAGCATAACCATGCCACAACTACAAAATGGTAATCTGTTTGTGGACGGTCGTGAATTATAATTATATTAATATAGAAACGCATAATCTAACTCAGACGGACCGCTAACTGAAGTCGGCTTCAACCGCTGTCGCAACTTGTGGCGTGGTTCTGTTGTGGTATGTGTGAGTTGAGTCTTTAATTCTCCACTGGTCCTGTGGAAGACAGCAGAATTTATCAGATGACAAAAATTGCCTTTCCAGGAAAAAAGGAAGAGGGCAGCAGAAGATAGTAAGATAGAGAATGGAAACAAGAGAAAACTCCTTAAAAAGGGAAACAAAAATTGAGAAAAAAGAGTAAAAATTTTGCCTACCGACAGATGGTGTCACGTATCGCCACGTTTTCTATTGCGATGCTCCACAGACAGGTAAACTACCATTTTGCCCAAATCAGTTATATTTTGGTGGAACAGAAGAAATGATTTTCTCTAGAAAAAGAGAAAAAAAAGGAAAGTAGTAAGAATGGCTGGTGGACAAGTATGGGAAGATAATTCACTTCATGAATGGGAAGGTGGTAAGTTCAAATTTTCTTTTTACAGTTCCCAGAATAGAGTACTCGAGTTTGGGACTTAGAAAATCGATTCATCATCAAGAAGAGAGATTATTTACAATGATCCTGAATATTTTAAAAACAAGGCTTCATATACTAAAACTCAATAATCTATATAATCAAAACCTTCTGTCTGTTCCTTTCAGTGATCTCATTGGTTACAATAATCACGTGATAATTTACTACGTTACCTAGCCATTTGTTAACTGAGCAGTGGTTCACAGAGGTTGTTATTAAATTAATGGTAGATGTCGAGTATTGTGCTGTAGTGCTGTATATTATTTTGTTAATCTATTGAACTTCAGATTTTATATTAAAAGTTTTCAAAGAATTTTTAATTTTTCTCTAATTTTATATTGATTATAGCTTATGTTATCATTTTATTATGTTAACTTTTTCATTACGTTTACAAGATGGGCAAAAACACAATTTTATATTCAATTTAGCCATCCAACAAAATAGTTGATATTTTTAGATAACAACAAGTCTTCTGAACAAAATTAGCCATGAATGATGAAATTCGACCAAAATTTTCAGAAATTATTGATAAAAAACCAAGAGTTACGTAACATTTGTTGATTGAAGTTATATTATATAATAATTAAAAAAATTACATGAATTCTTTGAAATATTATCATTTTTATTAATATTTCATATTTATTAACTTGTTCTTACTTCAGTTACGCAATTTTTTGCAGTACTTTTTATAAATTTTTTTGATTTATATGAAAAATCCTAACATATGAAAATAAGCCTGATCTGGTACATAAACAGCTATAATACATTTGTTGTTCCTTTAATTCAGTGGTTCCCAATTTTTTTTATTGCTGTACCCCCTTGATTTTTAGTAAATTATCCAGTACCCCATGTGCATGCACAGGAGGTGCAGAGGTGAGCCTAGAGTGGCATTGATCTGGTAATTTCACTAATTATCTTGAATGTTAATTGGGCATTTTGAGTTATTGGAAACTGCAGTGAGAAAAAAGTTTATGCCATCTCACTGGAATAGCCTGGAAATGTTGATAGCAATTATTTTTGAAATATAATAATAGCCTAATATACTTATGAAATGTTATCTCGCATCTCCTGGAATGGCATCTCACACCCCTAAGGGTACAAGCACCTTTGATTGGGAACCACTGCTCTAATTGGACTACCACTGATATATTGTAACTCTGGACCCAATGCCACTTACCCACATGCAAAATAGTCTTGGTTGCAATTTCCTGGGAAAGAAGTGGCTGGTGTAAAATAATAAAAGTGACATGCCCCTTTAAATGTCTGAGGGTATTTGTTTTGGTTTTTGTGATTTTCTCCTAAATTTTGGTGAAATTAAAACAATAAATGAACAATTATGATATATTTTAGTTTATTTTAACATAATTAACCATTATTTTCTTATTATTTGCAATAATTTTCAAAATTTTATAGATTATTTTAAGAAAAATTCAATTTTTTCCAAAAAATTTTCAAAATATAATTTATTGAATCACATAATTGTAATAGGTTTGGTAAGTTAGTCTATAAATTTGACAGGATGGGATAATTCCAAATTCTATTGAGCTGTTAAAATATAAACAGTGTTAAAAATATATGTATATATACTGTATTTTGTTGCTGTGAATTTAAAAAATTATGGCAAAGATGGTCTGTTATTTCTCTACACAGGGCCGGGCTGAGTTGATCTGTATTAATATTTATGATTTTGAAAAACTACCCCTCATTAAACATTGCCCCAGTGTCATTATGCCTGTATAAATTTCTACTAGCCAATATTAAAAAAATATTTTGGCAATCGAAAAAATTTAGGACTCTCCATCAAAAGGACATATTTTTAATGATTATACATAAAAACCAATTTGCAAAAGCTGGATTAATAAGAACTTTGTTACACTCACAAAAATGCACACAAAAAACAAAGCTGTAAACAGGATAAATACTTTATTAACAGAAACGTTTCTGTTAATAATGTATTTATCCTGTTTACAGCTTTGTTTTTTTGTGTGCATTTCTGGATTAATAAAATCAGGATTGAAATTTTTTATATTTTTTTTTTTATCATTTTTGTTCTGCGACCTTGATATCTATTGATGTCAAATGCATTCAAGGAGTTAAAGTTCATCTGTTCTGAGTTGTCTACAACAATAATAACTATACATCAGAAGGGCATAACATTTTCAGAACATCTTAATGAGCAGTGAAAACGATATTTAGGGCAGAAAAAAAATTAGTTCAGAAAATTACTAGGGGGTTCCTCATTAGAAGAGTAGTGCACATGCTAATTTTAATAACTATGGTACTGTCTGCTTGCTCACCATAGCATTTAAACATCATCTGCAGAACCATTTTCATTGTTAGTTCCCTTATGAAGATCGGGAATACACCCGAACCTCTGTATTGAGTCTGACCTCAATCCCTTCCATGCCGGGTTTCCTGTTCGTACTTATTTTAATATGGGCATTAATCTCATTTATGTCCAACCAGCGCAAAACAGACTCGGACCAATGCTCCATGTTATAGCCGAACCTCTGTATTGAGTCTGACCCCAATCCCTTCCATGCCGGGTTTCCTGTTCGTACTTATTTTAATATGGACATTAATCTCATTTATGTCCAACCAGCGCAAAACAGACTCGGACCAATGCTCCATGTTATATGTAAAAATTAACTTTATTAAATAAAGAAACTTCAAAACTTACAACAATAAAAAAGTTACAATTAAATGATGTCTCATCAATACACAAAATTTCCTGTCTGGCTCTAAACAAAATACTGCTTCCCAACTCGGGAGTTTCTCTGACCAACAAAATCCGAAACAACTGGAACATGGAGAACATAAAATGCAAGACCACTAGTACGCATCAAAACAATCCACTTGACTGACACAACATGAAGGCGAAGCAGAGACAGGACAAGACGAGACAAAGCATTTTCTGTTGGTACTCCTCTTAAACATCATTTAATTAGCATATATTTTTGTAGTATTGATAAATAAAGTTCAAATTACAAACTTTGTTACAATTAAATGCTTTCACCTTTTTACACAACATTAATAAAATCACAAATTCAAATCTTTTCTTCATAAATACCACATCCTGTGTTAGAAGAAAGCAATTGGAGAACGAGGTTGACATGGTGGCTCTCACAACTCTCACTCTGCAGGTAAGTCGAAATTGCATAATGTCTACGTGCATTTGTTGTAAATTAAATCGATGACATTTTTCACACAGATTTTTCATAATCTGGATCTTCACACCCTGACAATAAATATGACACTGATGCTACAAGAACATACTTTACTGATGAGACTATTTTACCAAAATGATGATTTCGCACCAAAAGCTTTGCATAGATTTTGGTCTTTGAAGGGTCTTCGAAATGGTCCAATCACCACTAATGGATTACAGAAAATGATTGTGAAATTCAAATAATCTGGATCATCAAAAGAGGATGAAAGTATGTTGATGCATTATTCATGTTGATGGTTCAGTTTAGAATAATTTTGCCACCTTGGAAGATTGAGATTCAATTCTGGATGGCTTTATTATCATAGAGGATATGGGGTCAATATGGGATGATTCATCACCTTGAAGACTACTGGTTCAGTTTTAGATATTTTTTACATTCTTAGATACAATGAATAAAGGAATGAACAGCAATTCTCAATCCTGTGATGCTCATTATATATAGTGTTAATGTGTTTCATTTAATTTTCTATTAAATGAGTTTTATTATATATTAACTGTTTACTTTCACAACTTATATGAAAATTAGAACATTTGAAATAACCATATCTATATAATTTTTAATATAAAATTTATATTATGGTAGGCTTATATGTAGGTTTTGCATTTTTACCAATTTTCAAACTCTGAAGTCAAGGGATTGGCTTATATTTGAGTATATACAGCAATACGAAATAATTTGTTTATTCAAAGGATTAATTTGGTTATATTAGAATCAATCGCAGTTATAAAGATAATATTGCCAATCATCGATATGATATGTACCTGTATGGATTTATAGACTTAATTATAAGACTACATATACTAAATTTGAATACAAGTTGTCTCAGTTGGATTATATTTCAAACTATAAAATATATAAAATAAAAATTTAAACAGTTAGCAAGTAAAAAAGTAGAATATATGGATTATCAGTTTGATTATTACTTATGTAGAAATATTAATTGTGTAATTATTCTTATTAAATTAAGGTAAATTTTCATTGTAAAAATAATTCATCTTGGACTGCCTTTCAGTAATATCTGTTTGCATTATTTTAGCTTCAGTTTCACTGTCATTAAATTATATTAATAAAAACATTTTTACATGCAATTATAATATATCTCCATTATTTGAGAATATCTGTTACAAAAATTTACATGTATTTCAGCATAGTGATAAAACTGCTTTATTTGTTTTTATAAAGTAACTAGTAAATATGCCCGTCAAAAATGATGGTTAAAATAAAAAAATTTACTGATGCAGTTCTTTTTTAATATTGATATAGATAATATACTCTTTAATATGGGATTGAAAATGTTGAAGGAATTAAGAAAAAAACACAATATCAAAGTATTTTAATAGACTATTAAATAATCAAAGTTTCATAATAATAATTGGAAACATTAGACAATATATTAAATCTGTAAAAATAATTTATTAAAATGGTATAAACAGTAAGAAAAGTTTTGGATGTTAATCCAAAATTTGACAGATATCAATCATTGGGCCATCACAGCATTCATCAATAATGCTGATGAATCAAATTTGTGTTAAATTTGTTATTATCGATTTTAATAGCCTCTGTTAGAAGTGTTGGTTGATTATTTGCATGTAATATGCTTCTCTTCCTAGCACGATATTGTTGCTGTCTTTCTCGACTTTTCCAATGTAATTTTTCTTCTTGTGATTTCATTTTAAACTAATAGGGGAAAAAATATCAGCATAGTAGTCAAACTGTATATCTATAAGAAATTAAAATAAACATACTGATAACAATTTTAGTTTTGGTAAAATACCACCGAGACAAACTAACGGTTGTGTATATTAGGTATAATTAACACGTGGCTTCACTGATCTTGAAATAATTCCATCAAATTCATTAAAATTTAAATCACTATTTTATATTTAATTGGAAAATTTTGATCCAATTTTCTGAAGCCATCAGCATATACTATAATTATATTGTATAGTACAGTATATCTAGCACAATCCACGTAGCATCAGTCTAACTATCAAGACTAAATAAACCACAGCACTACCATGGTCTATAAATATATATGGTCATCACACTCCTACCGATAACAATAGAAAAACTGTTAAGATTTAGATTTTAATCACCAGGACGGCGTTGTTGTCACATCTATGGTCATAGCAGACGAATCTGTATATAGTTACTTATAGAAGCTTATAGCTCAAACATAATATTAAAATATTTTAAACAGGAATTTTGCTATATTTTGATAAATTAAGGTGTTTTCATTTTAATGAAAACACCTTAGAGTTATCCTTAATGTTTTATGGAATTAAACTTAAATGGTAAAAAAAAAAATAATTTAAAAAGTTCATAATTACATAAGCAAATTAAGCCTAATGAATTTTGAAATTTTCTTTTTTAATTAAATTAAATCAAAAATTTAAAGAGACATTTTAATAACACAATATATGAATCACAAAAATCCCAATTTTTCTTGTGAAACTAAAAAGAAAAAATTATAATGAAAAATCAGAAATCCATTTATTTTTTAAAATGATACATTTCAATTTTCTTCAGCAAGTGATTAAAGAGTGATTACAATAGCACATTTTTTATTTGTCTCAAAACGAGATATAAATTCTTATCAGATATGTAAATAATTCAGCACAATTTCAAATTTCTTATCAGATAATAATTCAGCACAATTTCTTATCAGATATCTGTTTGTTTAGTGTAGAAATTTCATAAATAATAATATTGACCTTATGATTTTATTAAGCATTGAATTTTTTATAAAAACTCAATAAAAACAGATAAATATGCAGATTACAAGGTAATTAATCAAATAGTGTTTTTCTCCCCTTTCCTTCCTGTGGAAAAAAATTTTTGTATTTTCATATTCTTGTGATAAAAATAGTAGATGGAAATACTTTGATGGAAAATTAGAACAACCAGATTATAAGCATTCTGGTATAGAACCACAAAAATTATGATCCTAAGCTAGCCAAATTTTATCCCAAATGAACTATTATAGAAAAAAACTGCCAACTTAATAATTATTTATTATGCTAAGGTGCCACTATCTATTGGATTAATAATTAATTAATTAAATTTGGGCTAAGGTAATGCCATTTCTTATTTAATGATTGAACTATAATTTTTATTAATTTCTTGAAATTAAAAATTTACCTTGGCCTGGAGTTAAATCAGAATCTCTTGGTCACCATCCTAATGCCTTAAACAGTTAAATTACCAAGACATTAGCAGATTTCCAATTTCTGGATGCATATAACCTAACTAATTTAGATTTATTGAACTAGACTAATATCACTGCTTCCATACATAATGTGTTTAAATTCTATCATCTTTATACAGAAAAACAAAATGATTAACATAACATGATTTGCTTCATTGTTGTTTTTAATGTTTTCCATCATTGCAACAATATGTAAAATGTCTTTAACTGCTTCTTGTTGACAGAAAATTTTTCAAATTATGGAAATAAAATTTTCTGTAGAATCAATTTTATATAATAAAATTTTAAAATTCTGTATATAAAGTTCCATTATATGCTAACGTTGACCTACAGTTAGGCCTAAAAAAGTTTTTGATTAAATAATAATAGTACTATAATGATAGTATCCTCTTCAGGACTGTCTTTATTGTTTTATAAGCACTTTTATTATATACTATAAGTTGACATTTATTTGATCATATAATTTTATATATATATAATTCCTAATACAGAAATTTATTATCATATATGAATTAAATGATTAATAAATTTTTGTTTACAAATTTTGAATATCTATATATACATGTTTCAGACACTTGTTATGTGCTTTCATTTGCCATTATTATGCTTAATACATCTTTGCATAATCCAAGTGTGAAAGAGAAACCGACAGAAGAACAGTTTATTAGTATGAATCGTGGCATTAACAATGGTGGTGATCTTCCAAGAGAACTGCTAATGGTAAATGAATCAATAAAATTCCCTCCATATCTAAAAATTTGTCTGTTGAATATTTAAGTAATGCAATTTTTCATGAAAATTAACAGAATTTAATTTTAGTGAGAAATTATTTCAATATTTATTTGAATTTAGGTTTGATTAATTATCTTAAATGTATTTAGAGTTTGTATGAAAGCATAAAACAGGAACCATTCAAGATTCCAGAAGACGATGGAAATGATTTAATGCATACATTTTTCAATCCTGATCGGGAAGGTTGGTTATGGAAGCAAGGTAATTTATTAATTTATGACTGTTCAGATTTATTTTTATGTATTTTTTTATTTTTATTGATTGAAAATTTGTATTTGAATACTAAAATTTAAATAAAAGTTTTTAATTTAAATAGTTTTTAAAGAATATAGAAGATCCTTATTTACATAGTTAATTCTTCCCAAAAATTTTTATATAAATTGAAAAACTGTTGCAGTTTTTTAATTTATGGTGAAGTCAAAAATGTTTAAATTCAATATGTACAGCTATATGCATTGATAAACAGAATAGTTACATATAATTAATGAACATTCTTTAAGCATAAATATGAAAATTTAATTTTTTGCATAAAAATGACCTTAATTATTGTAAGGAATTTTTCATTTTATGAAAATTCAAAACAAATTGACTTATTTATTCACATATTTTTGAAACTGCAAAACTGATAACTATGTAAGTAGAGGACTTACTATATATTCAAAAATTGACTGTACTGATTTTATTGGCAAAAAAATAAGTTCCTTCACAAGTATAAGATTTAAACTGTTTAAAAAATTAATTTAAGAAAATAAAACTATTTTCAGGAATAATTCATCTTTCAGATACAAATAAATACTAAGAATATAATTTATTACTACATATTTCAATTTGCAGTTTTGAATTTTGAAAATATGCTGACTTGTATGTAATTATGTAATTATAACATTTTCAATATTTTGAAATGCTAATAACATATTTTGTGATAAAAATATGTTAATAATTATTTTAATCAGTTATAATAAAAAGGTGTGAAAAGTATGAGTAAAATTTTTGAAAAATTTAATTTTATATAAAATTGCCCTTGAAACTATATGGCACATGTGCAAATGGAGTATATTCATAAAAGTTTCATTTATAAAATAAAACATATTTATGAATATGCTATTAGGGAAAAAATAATGTACTTATTATTCCCATAAAATAGTAATAAAAATTTTAATTTATATTATTTACAACATTATAGTTTCATATTTTACTAATAAAAACATTCAATAATTTTAACAGATTTTTTTCTTCTCTCCAGATAACAGATTAAATTTAGTTCAGAGTATACATGAAATTTGTTGTTTGATGGAATTATGAGAGAAATTTCATATAAATAAATATCAAATTTCATCTATGATATGGCTAATAATATGTATTAATTCTCTTAATTTGTTTTTTTATTAGTATAATAATAATAAAATTTATTTGAAAATATCAAAATCAATATAAAACATAAAAATGCCAGTGCTGCAATATGGTGTTAGTAATAAAAAAAATCTTACAAGAACAAAAGATTAGTATTTTTTGAAATTTCATTATATTTATAAGTATTTTTTAACTAAAAGTTAAATATGATTGTGCTGCATAGAGAATATAACAATAATTATATATATAGATATTTGAGGAAATGGTTATATATAAAATTGTATTATTTTTTTTCTCTCTCTCCAGAAATTTAAAGTTTAATTTTTTTTGCATTGAATGTTTAGTTCA
>AYEL01086667.1:0-22824 GCA_000484575.1 Olivierus martensii
TTTAACTATTTTTTGAAAAATTAATGACTTAGAATGACGAAATACAGAGAAATAATTCACCATCCGAAATTTTTTAAAGGCACTGAGACAAATCTTGAGTAAAAAACATATAAAAAGCGATAATTTATCAAAAATCAGTGCTAAATCTGGCATACAGATGGCAGGATGATAGCTACGTATACAAATTACAGCAATATTTATTAAAATAACAAAATTTTCAACAAAGTCGACATTCTCATATGTACTAATACTTCTTATAAAATAAAAAGTATTAATCCGGCATTATTTTAAGAAAATAGGAACAAAAATGGCTAATAAACAATTATTTTAAACATTTGTGTAGTGGAATACCGTATTTCATCCGCGAGAGGGATAATACGATTGTTTGTTTACACAAGGTATCGGATTACGATCTGCGGTATCAAATTACAGTATAACTTGTCTTTGTTAGCTGGAAAAATTTTTTAGAATTATGAAGTATTTGATATCATTAGATGTATTTACATTCTTGATGATATTCCACATCAACATTTTTTTTTATCCAATGCCAAAATCATGAATAATTTGAAAAATTATATATTATTTACATTTGCTGATTAGGCGGCCAATTCTTTTCGTATTTTTTTTCTTTTTTTCTTTTTTTCTTTTGGTCCTTAATCCAAAATTAAACGAATTTTTTTTTCTCTTATTCTTTTGATTTTTCATCCAAAACTAAAAAAGGGCATTTTTTTTCTCTTATTCTTTTGATTCTTCAAGATCGGAAGAGCGTCGTGTAGGGAAAGATATATTGTTTACATATGCAAATTAGGCCTAATTGCTTTCGTATTTTTTTCTTTTTTTCTTTTGGTCCTTAATCCAAAATTAAAAAACTATATCAGGACACAGTATATGGACAACAAAATCCAGGTCCTTAATCTAAAATTAAAAGACAATATCAGGACACAGTATATGGACAACAAAATCTAATTTTTTCGTGCCAATAAATTAAAATGCAAAAAAGTTATGGCAAAATATCGAATATTAAAATATCATATTTCATATTTCTTGGAGCGTAATGGGCGTTTTTTTTTTTTAAGTGAGGAGTGGTGAAGGTTAAAATAGGAACTAATAATACATGTCAATACGATTTTCCATTAGATGAATTTGTTTGGATAAAATTTATTTTCAATGGATCACTGACAATTATATATAGTTGCACAGTTGAAACCTTGGCCATCATTGAACTACACTATTTGAAGTGTACACCAGCAAGCTTCTAAGATGTTATATATGTTTTCCATTCTTCAGGCATATGATATTAATTTCTCTTTTAATATCCTTTGATATTAAGCATTTTTAGTCCTTTAATTATATCTTTCACGGTTTAAGCATATTTGTATTTTAACATTATTTAGAATCACAGTGTATATGTATGCATATATACATATAATTTTAATTTATTTATTTAGCTTATAATTCATTCATATTACATAAACTTTAATAAATTTCGATTCTGACACTATTATAATTATTAGTTATAATTAAAAAATTACAATATCAATAGATTATCAAATCTTACTTTTAAATTTGATAGATTCTTTTTTGTCACAAGAAGCATTGCCAATCAATACTTTAGCTGCCAAATCCAAATTTAATATCTTTGGCTAAACAGAAATCAATTTTATTCATTAAATTAGAAATAAAGTAATAAACAAAACTGTAAAGAACTATATATAAATATGACTTATAGCTAAATTATTATAAGCTAAGTTATCATAATTTTATGTGTATATATATATATATACACACGTGTGTGTGTGTGTGTGTGTGTGTGTGTGTGTGTGTGTGTGTGTGTGTGTGTGTGTGTGTGTGTGTGTGTGTGTGTATAAAATTATGATAACTTAGCTTTTAATTTGTAGATTGAAGGATTTTCTTATGTTACTGAATTTACATTCAAAAATTAAGGTTGTGAGGAAGTTAACTCTGACCTGTCCTATTTTATTTTATTATGCACTCTTATTATTTATCATTATTTTCCTTATTATCTAACGTATTATACTTTAGTTTAAGAGTTGACTTACTTCCACACTCTCCATTGTAATAGTTGGCAATCACGTGATACGGAATCAGGAACCGTCCTCCGGAAGAGCTGTCCCAGATAATGACGTCATCTTATCTAACTAATTTTACCACTAGTCTGATATGAGAATGTAAGAATGATCCGTATCAATGTTTTGTTCGGTATATAATTAAATTGTAAAGAGGATGAAATGTATGAATAACTCTTAAACTTGTTACGTATATTTATGTAAATGAACCTACACAGGACTGTATGTCACTCGTATATAAAAGCCTACGAAAACAGCAACACAGCAAGGTGTCGTATCAATGTAAGATGGCAAAGTGACATTTGAGTTTCTTGTAAAGATTGACAACTGTTTGAAGTTTGTATCGGTGGTGGAGGTAGTAGAGTTAAGTAGTATTTAAGGTTCTTTTTTTGTGTGAATACGATTGTTGATATTTGAATTGGATTAAACAAGTTTTGTTGATTAATTTACTGTTGCTTTATTAAAGTTTCAATAAAGCATTTATTAACACTTTGTAAGCTGATATTTGAGTTGGATTAAACAAGTTTTGTTGATTAATTGATTGTTGGTTGATATTTGATTTGGATTAAACAAGTTTTGTTGATTAATTGATTGTTTGCTTTATTATAGTTTAATAAAGCATTTAAAACACTTTTTTTGAAAGTGTTTTTGAGTCTAATATATTTATATTTTCTTATTATCTAACTTTTGTTTCGAGTCTAATAAATTTATATTTTTTTGTTATTTAACTTGTTTTAGAATTTATTCCAATTATTAGTATAAGTTTCTAACATCGTTTGTTGTTTTCAATCTAACAGTTATTCATTACTTCTAGTTGTAAGTTCCAGTTTTGTTTTTGCCGGTTAACAATAGTTATTGTTAGATTGTTTTGTATTTAACTAAACTCTAACTTAAAAATAATTAAGATCTGAGCTCAGGCCGAACTCTGGAATTTGCAGTGTTGTTAACCGTTAGGCTTAGTGAATAATTATTGTTATTGATCTTCGTTAGAGTATGCAACTTTGCAATGTGAATAGATTAAATAACTGATACAGCAGAAGACCATTTAATGCAGCTGATGGGGACATACTTCACCTCCATATTATACTTAACCACAATATTCGCAATGTGGATAGATTAAGTAACTGATACAGCAGAAGCCCATTTAATGCAGCTGATGGGGACATACTTCACCTCCATATTATACTTAACCACAATATATCAGAATTTGACTATAGGATGTCAAAATGATGGGCTGTGTGGAGGTGTAAAAAGCCTATAATCTGTAGGATTATCATTACAGTTATAATTGAAACCAGTTATTTATTGTGTAACTATACCATAAAAAAATCCTTCAAATAATTTATTATAAAAGTATCTATTCTATATAAAGTATAAGGAAAAAGCCTATAATCTGTAGCATTATCATTAAAACCAGTTATTTATTGTGTAACTATGCCATAAAAAAATCCTTCAAATAATTTATTATAAAAGTATCTATTCTATATAAAGTATAATTATTATATTTGCTATTATGTAGAAACTAGATTGCTTACATCTTTTTGATAAAATTTTTTTAATAAAATAAAGTTCTTTCTTGCTTTCTTAATTAACTAATGCAAATTATATCTAATGTATGATTTTTTTACATATAATAAACTTAAATCTGATACCTTTGGATTTATTATATTTTAATGTATAATTTTCTCTTTATATATAGAGAGAATTTAATAATTCTTGCACAAATGTGATAAAAAAATTTGGTGATGGTTTTATTTTAATTAGACAATATTATGTAGCATCAAGTTCTTCAATGTAATTTAATAATAAAATATTTGAAATAATAATGAATTGGCTTATTAATGTCAATCACATTTTAAAATGTGAAGAAATACAACTATAATGACAGAAAAATATATTAAAAAATGATAGAAGATTCAACAAAAATCTCATTTTTTTGCTTGGATATATTATTTTAGATTTGAATGTAAGGAATGATTATTTTTAAACAGACTCATATGAACATATACCATTGGGTAGCAAGTATATTTTCCAATAACTCTTATGCCATCCAGAGCTGGGCACCAATGTATCATCATGATCATCAAGCCAAAACAGGGATTTATATCAATAATCAGTCAATGCCATTAGTAATTTATGATTTTAGTCATTATTACTTGGCATTTTCTGTTAATAACCATTTAGCATCATTAATCATAATATATAGACAGATAAATTACACTTACTGCAGAAACAAGGAACAACATCAAAAATTTTTGACTCATTACTCCTAGAGATTTTTCTTTTCTTCCACCAGTAGCTATAGTATGATGAAAATCATCATAACTTTTTATTGGCCTAATACATTCATAAGGCACTGAGATGTTCTCTCTGGTAGAATTAGAATTAATTCTATCATTACAGCTTCCTTCTAGTGTTTGCATAAATTCAATATCTTTCATAGCTTGAATCTGTTCAGCCAGGTTCTCTTTTTTAGCCATAATCTGTAATAAGAATTAAAACTAACTAAAAAACATATTGAATCTTTATTTTTGATAATTAGATTGGAAAATCTATAATATATTTAATTTTATAATAATTTTACAAAATTAATAAAAGTGAAATTTGATTTTGTTAATTAAATAATTGTGAAGATTATCATTCAAAAGTAATACAATATGCAATAAAGTTGTAAACATTATTAATACTTAATTAAGGTTTAACAATAAGCACTAATAAGCAGTCCAAAATTAATTCTCAGTGAAACATTTAATTTATTGAGGAACGTTTTCGGCTTTAATTAGCCCTCTTCAACTCTCTAGCATAAATACAGCCTATAGAACGACCAACAGTTATACATTTTTTGGTGTTCCAGAACATAGAACAAATTCGAAAATTAAAACAATTTTTAACAAATTGAAATAATCAGAATCTTAAAAACTAAAATAAAATAAATTAAAATAAAATCTATAAACAAAGAACACATTTTCACACGTGTATATAACAGTATTATTTTAACAAAAGCATTAATAAATATATTAAGGTCACATCTTTGCTCGTGCCACCTATTCTCGTTCTGTTGCGGTTTTTTCGTGCAATGCAAACTTCCAAGCATCTGAAATATTAATAAATTTTATTTTATTAATTAATTTTTTTTTTTTATTTATTTTATTTTAGTTTTTAAGATTCTAATTATTTCAATTTGTTAAAAATTGTTTTAATTTTCGAATTTGTTCTATGTTCTGGAACACCAAAAAATGTATAACTGTTGGTCGTTCTATAGGCTGTATTTATGCTAGAGAGTTGAAGAGGGCTAATTAAAGCCGAAAACGTTCCTCAATAAATTAAATGTTTCACTGAGAATTAATTTTGGACTGCTTATTAGTGCTTATTGTTAAACCTTAATTAAGATAAATGCCTTTAAGAGCAGTTTTCTATTTTGAGTATTATTAATACTACTATTACTGTCAGATACATTCATTTAAATGCCCTATTCATTGCATGCCATGTTAATGTTTAAATTAATTCCCAAACTTTTTAACCTGTTCAGCACCTCTGTTGTGGTAAGACAGCAAGATGGCAGAACAAAAAACGATAAAAAACAATAAAAAGTGATATAAATAAAATTCAATCACAAATTATACAGTGGACCTATCGCGGAGTGGTTGTTTTTGTGTTTATTGGGTGAAAATAGGTGCTTCTGATGATGGTCCTAAATTTTCCGATTGCTGAAATTTCTTTTTTAATTCCATTCTAAAGATAGAAAATGTGAACGATTTTATTTTCGTAGAATTTGGATTATTTTTCATCGAATCTTATTGATTCTGCTTTCTATTCTATCATAGATTTTATTTTTGTAGAATTTGGATTATTTTTCATCGAATCTTATTGATTCTGCTTTCTAGATAGAAAATGTGAATGGATTGTTATTCATAGAATTTGGATTATTTTTCATCGAATCTTATTGATTCTGCTTTCTATGTTTTCTTATTTTGATTTTGGGATGAGATAAATTTATTTTTGAAATTTTAATAAAGCACGTAATTTTTTACTATGATGAACTATAAAATTCTTAAAATTGAGAAAATTTTGCCGATAATAAGAAAATTTTGGTTAATTCTGTTAAAATATTTTATATTTTTACTTGTTTGGTCATTTATTGCTTTACTTTTATAGATAATTTCGTAAAATATGAGAAAATCATAATGTAAACAACCCCAGGCAATAAAAAGAGGCATGGCACTGTTTTATGATGGCCAGTCATTTCGCAGGAAATTGCAGCCAAGCCTGCTTTACTGCGCTGCTTGTGGTATTGGATGTAGAGTGTAAACAAACTATCTCAAGGCCAATTAGAGTAAAGTAGAAAATATAGCTATTTATGTAGGATTGTGGACAATTTTTGTATATGTTATGTTTTTTGTTATAAATTCGAAAATTTATAAAAGATTAAAATAAAAATTATTGAAATGAAGAAAAAAACATATCTTATTTAAAAAATGACAATATTTTAATAAATTTTTGTCAATTTTTGACTATTTAATTAACTAACTTGATTGATTAAAATTTGCATAATACTTCATTTTTTATTGATAATTTTTAAAATTATTATTCGATTTTCTTCATTCATTACCTCATTTTATTCAGAAGACTTGCCACTATCAGAAAATACTAAATATTTTGTTGGATGGCTAAGATTTCATATATAAATTTGTTATATATGAAATCTCATATATAACAAATTTATATATGTCATATAAATTCATTATATGAGATCTCATATAATGAATGAAAAATTATGAAAGAAATAAAATTCAAAAGAATTTGTTACTTCGTTAGAATCACAATATAAAACGGAATAAACTATGAAAATTTCAAAAAAATTCAATGAAAATTAAGTAAGATATTGCAATTTACATTTTTTAGTTTTTTTTTTTTTTGCATATTAACAAGGCTTAATTAGAAAAAAATTGATGGGCATTCCACAGGTAAAAGTTGGCAGCAGAGTGGCATTTTCAATTTTCACTTTCTATCATCTAAATTTCTCAAAAGTTATACAGCATGTTATAATGTCACACAATAGATAAAAATACAGATATACAATGAAACTTCAATCTATCATTCCCAAACGTATCATTTTCCTGGAAACATCATTCAATTTCTAAATCCCTGAACAAATAATATTTAAACTATGGAAGTTAAACTCACATCATTCATTCTTCAATTTATTTTTTTTCCCCTCATCTATTGGTCAGAATGTAATGATTTTGCCCATATCCGGGTTGTTACGTTCTGATCGACTCCACTCCCCCGGTCTCCCTTCATCGTGGTTCTACTCAAATCATTACTCTCACTCCAATGTCAACTTCTGATAACCAATCTAAAATTAAGAATATAGCTTCCATCCACACAATTTTTAATTTAATAATCACAAAAGTTTATTAACAAAATTAACTTACAAATTACTAGATGATACTTCCAAAAACATGAAGACATACAATTAACAAATAGTATTTCTTTACAAAAAAACAGCTTAGTTTGTAGTAACAGCTAAGAGTAATCTACTCTGCTCCAGCACGTCCACAACAAAATGAGTAAGGACAATCTGGCAACCCCTAGGGTATTTTTAAACCATATTTCATTAATATAATTCTTTACGCCAAATAACAAACATTTTAACATATCCATAAGAAGTCCTCTTGTATACAAATTTATTATTATTATTATTATTATTATTATTAAGCAAATTTAAGACAATGATTAAGCAATAAATTAATCTGATACTGTAACTTTATAATTTAACAGAAACCACAGTAGGCCCGAATCCAACATGGCAGCCACCACGCAAAACCGCCCACAACACCTCAACCTCCAGACAGGTACAATTTCTTTTTTTCTCTCTCCAGTCCTTACAAGAAATTTTAATCCTGAAGAACATTAATCCCAGACTGACCATTTTTAAGAAAAAACATACCACCTACCATAAAAAACAGCACCAAACTACAGTATAGTTTAAAACATTTATTAAACTATACTGCAGTTTGGTGCTGATTTTTTTTATGGTATTGAATGACAGACAGTATAAGCAGTGTTTTATTTAAGTTTATACATACCACCTACATGTTGATAAAATTAACTTTACATCTTGCAATTAAGCAGCAATCAATATTGCCATCACATCATGTCCTCATCATTTCAGTTGCCACCCATACTTGCCAACATCAGAATGCTGGTAATGACTGCAATTTCTACATTAATCTACATTCTTGCCTGATTCAGTTTGTGACGTGATGTACTTTTTGTCTTGGATTCAGCTGTGTGGCCTTAGATGTCTTACTTGCCAGATGAGTTGAAGGGAAGAGATGATGGTGAGAGACTGATCTAACTTGAAAAAAATCTTTTAGTGTGCATATTACTAGTAATGTGCCATGCCTTATAAGAGTATATGACAATTGTAATATTATACAATTGTATATATAAAATTCAAATGATATCAAATGTAGCAATTTAATATACAACAATTGTGAAATATTACAATTGTCATATACTAAAGTGCCACATGATAACATTTGAACAATCCATTCCTAGCCAATGTGTAGATCCATTACATCATCTCCATTCATATACTGCCTGTTACAATTGACCATAATTTTGTTGCAATGTTTGCAGATCTTGCTAAGGATCTGTGAGATGCATCTTGATATTTTCTATTATATTTTTATAAATTTTGGCTGTGATCCATTATACCAAATTCTTTGTGAAATCAATTTAATAAGATACATGAGTTTTATCTTAAACAGAATAATAAATAAGCTATTATAGGATTCCTGGAAGCCTCTATCTTATTTTTTTTTTCTTTTTTATTGTTCTAAATGGTTGATATTCATTTTGCTATTATTGTGTATGTGTGTTGTATAAGATGCTAGTTCCTATATCATACACACAGACTGAGTGATTCATCTAATACTGTAATCTCAAATATTTCCAAAACAAGTTAAGATATTGAAGTGTTGTTTTCATGAGGAATAACAATGGAATTGAATAATATATAGAAATTGCATGATTATAGAGGAAATAATATTTTCAATATAAAGTTATATTTATTAAATGGAACATACCAGTTATTTCTAGCAGAATAAAAAATTAGAGGGAATATGATTGATAATATTTTTATTTCACATTGATAGACCAAATATTTCCAGAGAAAAAGATTTATATCGCTCACCCGCAAGAAAACTGACAACTCAAAATTACCCCATAATTTTTCTTTTCTCTCTCTTTAATTAATCAATTTTTGATTATTGTTATATACGGAAAATATGATCGCTACTTGCCTCATTAAAAAGCTATATAAGAAATACAACTTTGTATTTTGTGATTTTAATTGTTACTTTGAGAAATTGAAGTTATTATTGAAGTTGGTTTATTTTTGGGTTGTGTCAGTTTTCTTGCGGGTGAGCAATATGTTAACAGAAAATATCTTTGGCCAGATAGATCCACAGTAGTGTTAGCTTCCTATCTGGAATATCTATATTCAGTTTTGAGTCCTGCATTAGTTGTTTCATGAAAAATTCAGTCCTAATCCATTAAACTCCGTCCTTCAACTTTCCAGTTGACCCTATCATGGGATGGCCAGCCAATAGTGGGCTCTGAAATGATCAAGACCAAAAATCTAATGAAATTCACTGGTAAAAACTGAAATTAAACTGTTGAACTTTATAATTCACTTAACAACCACACTACAGATATGGGCAGTATGATGAACAATGAAATGTTCTGCTATTTCAATAGGAATTTAGATATATATCTTTAATTGCAAAAAACAATTGTACATAAAACAGAAATGTTTTCAGTTTATCCAACCCTCTTTAGCTGTTTTAATTTAAAATTACATATAAATGATAAACATTAAATTGGGAGACAATGTCATAAAAAGTGTTACATATGCATTTTAATAACTTATATATATTAATATGCTGCACATTTGATTTTGTATACCATCAAACTTTACGTTTAATTCGTAATTTTGCAGTTTTTGGAATAAGAGTTCCCCCAAACTTTTTTATTGCTTGGCCTAAGATGATTGTTCAAATATCAATTAATGCAGGATTTTGTGTAGTTGTGTCCAATAGCTTTTTTAAACTGTACTTTTGATTTCCCTGTAAGTGTTAAACAACTAATGAGGAAGTTTCAAAATTCTTCACAGATGGGAAAGTATAAATCTTCTGGTAGGCATGACATCTCATTTTTTTTTGTTGGCTAGAAAGACAGTTATATGAATAAATATATGAATAAGATCTCTTAATATATCAGTAATATTTATTCCATCTTTACATTTTCAATATGCTTGTTTATTTTTATTAGACTTTCAATATCATATCTGAATTTTATTCAACTTGATAATATTTACATTTATATAAATAACTTTTATATTTCATTTTGGAATGGAGTCAAAAAGAGAACATGCAAATATAGTGTATAATTAGTTGTTTTTCTTTTTAAAAAGGCAATGATATATGTGTGAGGTATTGAGGAAATTGAAAGTGAGTTTACCTGGAGAGGAGGTGATGTGGAGCGGCCACCATTTTGTTCCCGATTGTGTAACGTTTACTAGTGTTTTCAATTTCCTTTTTGTAAAAATGTTGTGGACTTTGTTTCAGGCATTATTAATACGTTTGAGTATTAAAAACGTCGATAGACGCTACGTTTGGATTAAATTATTGAACTTTTTGTAACTTTTGTGTTTTTATGCTAATAAACTGGACTTTAAGAAGATTACCGTGGGAGGGCGTGGATGCTCTCTCTCTCTTTCTCTGTGGATGTTTGCGGCGAAGATTGTCATCCGAACGAATGACCTACCGATTGATTGGTGGATGGTACTTGTAATGTGTAGTTTTGGAGACTATAACTGTGAGACCACAACAGTAAATACTGCTATTCAAGGATTATTCTTGTTTGTAATTGGTAATTATAAGTATTTATTTTTTGTACAGAGAGAGAATACTATTAAATTCTTTTAATACGTTGAGAAGTTGTAAAATATTAAGTACTAATAAAAAAAAGTTTGCTATGGCAAGTGGTTTTGATATGCTGGACGCTGTCCTGAGTTGGGCGGATAAGTCCAGAGTGGAAATGAACTTTGCATCTTTTAAACTCTTCATCAATTCTGAAATAATGGGAAGTGGAAATTTATCAGTTACAGTCACCTGATTTATAATTCACCTTTAGTTGCATTTAATTGAAGCAGAACTTTGGTTAAATGACTTTCAGTTAACTGGGACTCTACTGTATTGTATATAATTATATATATTATTTAATAATAATTTTAAATTATAAAATTTATTTTGAATTGTAATATTGATAAAATATCTGCACCTGGATATCCTTCACATAAGACTTCAATAGGAGTAGCTCGTTTAGTATCTCCAATTTTCTGATACCTTTCTTTTAAAGTTTCTGCCTTAAGACCTTGCCAAGGCAAGCTTCCTCTCAAAAAATACATAAACATATGTCCTAAAGCTTCTAAATCATCTCTTCTACTTTGTTCTGTAAAATTTTTTCAATTTGACTATTTGTAAATAAATTAATTTTATATTTTATTAGGTTAGATTTGATATATAAAATATTAATTCAATTAAATTATATAAAAATAAACAATTAAGATCAAGAGAAAATTTATTACAGAAACATTTTAGATAAACTCATAAGGTATTCTTCAACTGCACTACTGATATACAGGAAGGTTTAGACACATTACAACAGCAGGACAAAACAGAAGTTATTTGTCATTTGATCTTACAATAAGCAAACAGCATATAGTGAAGTTAAAAGGATCTATATAAATGGAACTGGTGATGTAAATAAAGAAATTATGAATTTTATTAATATTATGAGAATACCATTAAGTTTTTTTTATTACAGGGAAATAAACATTGGGGGAAGTTACAATAAAAAATAATAATAGTGATGATAATATGCATAATATTAATAAAATTATAATTATTTGATATATTATATTATATATAAAATAAACTATTGAGAGACAAAGTTTGATTTAGCACACATTTCAGCAGATATTTGATACAAGATGAGACAGATCAGATTTGTTAATAATGTTATTACTTTGAACTGATGGTTTTAATAATCTGCATGGAAAGCTTTGTAGTAATATTCTGTAATTACATGTGAATCCAATTATTTGACAAAAGTGTCATGCTCTAAAGCATAAAGATGAAATTAATTGTTGTATTTTTCTTTCCTTAAGTTGGCTTGGTGATTGACCAGCTAAATTTTTAAATTTCTGGATGTATACCTAATATAAAATTCATTTCTATTCAAAGTATTATTTTTTAAAAGGATCTAATAGACATTTAATTTTTTGTTGCTAGATATCTTTGCTTTATCATTTTAGAGTAATTAAAAAATAATGAGTCTTTAGTCTTTTATAAGCTAATTTTAATGACAGGATCTTTGATAAAAATTTTTTTATGTATTTTGATCAGTGTACAGTATGTAATAGTGTGAAAGTGTTCCTGGTTAGAATTTGCTGGGAAAATTATACTTAATGTTCTTTTTTCTTCATTATTTTAAAATAGTATGTAATGTCCAGTGGGTGTATCCAAATTTGATTTCTTGGTTGATAACTTTCATATTTCATTATCTCTACCTTTTATTGAAGAGCAGTATGTGTATGCTTTATGGAATAATGCACAGAATGCTATGATCAGCCAGTAAGAAGGTTATTTTGTAAACTCAGATTGCATATTTGGCATTACTAATTTCAATCAAGATATCTAAAAAGTGAGCTTTATCTTGATTTTGTTGTTCTGAGAAAAATTCAATGCCTAAATGCTGGATCAGTTATTCTTTAGATCAAATTTAGCACATTTTTGCATATTTTCCAGATAAATACATTATTGGCATATTGTAGATATGGACTGATTTCATCCTAGAAATGTGGGAAGTAATTCTTCTTCTGATATAATAATTAATTCAGCAAGGAGGCCACCTATAGCACTAACCATAGTGATACCATGTCTGACAGTAGTACTTTCTGTTAAAACAGAAATATGATTCATGACATACAACATGACAGATCTCTCTTAAATCTATAATAAATTGTTTCTCCTGATTAATTCTTTTTATTTTAAATATCAATTCTACATCACAAAATAAAGAATGAATTCAATATGATTAATACAACTGAATGGAAAAAGTATTAGTACAAGGCATTTTTCAAATTTATATATTTAACCCGGTGGTGGTGTCGTGTTTTCTGCAATGGTATTGGGTTTCATGCAAGCTGTCAGAAATAGTTTTTATTAAAACATTTTCGCTGTTTTTTAATCTACATCTTCTGACTGAATTAAAGTTTTTATTTCTGACAAGTCTTTCTACTTTATAATGCAAAAAAAATTATTTTTCTATGTTAGGTTTCTATTTTTTTAATAAATTATTATGTAATTCAATATCTTCTTATCAAAATTATGTAAACAAACAGAGATCGCATTTCAGACAGCTCTAAATCTTTTCCTGACATCAATATTCACTTTTTAATTGTATAATTAAATATCAAATAATTTCTATTAGAAATTTTATAAAATCTTTTAATTATAATAAATTTATTAAAGATTATATATAATCACATGCAGTAATGTGTTAAATATGTACACGACAATAATATACACGTCATTCTCATACAAGAACCTTACGCAAAACAAAACATTTTAGGGTTTCCGTCTCGCTTCAGGATTTTTACTATGGGTGTTGCAACTGCAATTGTCGTCACGGATAGTAAGGTTGTTGTCTCATTTGTACCGGAGATGAGTAATCAGTTAACCACTTCTGTTCTTATTGAGCATGGTAGACATAAAATTATTCTAAATTCTACGTACTTCACCCCAGCTGATGATATTACCACACAGTGTAATTCTCTTCAGCAGATTGTTGGAATTAATACAAGTTACCCTTTGATTATTAGTATAGATAGTAATGCTAGATCTCCGGTCTGGGGGGACAGATTACAAAACAGACGAGGAGAGATATTTTTGGATTTTATGGCGATGCATGGATTAATATTTCATAACAACAATAGGGAGCCCACCTTTAGTGGACATCAGGGTGAGAGTTTCATTGATTTAACAATGTCTAATACATTCGCTGCTAGGTATATAAAAAATTGGGAACTTAGTCAGGATGACTCTCTATCTCAACATAGATACATTCGCTATCAGTTGGATTTTGGTTTTACCCACTCTCCTTTATTTATTGATGAGCATTCTACTCCTAGGTATAATATCTCCAGGGCTAATTGGGACTCCTTCCATCAGGATTACATTGATGGCATGTCGGATTTAATGGAACAGGTACAATATGGCTATGACATTAATTACATAGTTCATCAGTTTACTGACCTTATAAAGCACTGCTGTTACAGAAATATTCCAATACACAATAGGAATAAACATTCTGTCCCTTGGTGGACTCCAACACTTACATCGAGTAGGCGACTAGTTAATACTTTACGGCGGCGGTTCCAGTCTTGTCGAAATCAAATTTATAGGGATTCTTTACACAGGGAGTACATTTTTGCAAAAAGAGCTTATCAAAAGGAAATCCGAAATAGTAAATTGAAATCTTGGAAGGAGTTTTGTGATGTGGAGGGAAACCGTGACCCTTGGGGTAAAGTGTACACTTTTCTAAAAAATTCTAATAATAGGGCCATGCCTCCTACCTTGTTAACTGATGCTGATGGTAATGTGTGTTTTAATTCTGATAGAGCAGTTGGAGTCATAATGGATTATTTTTTCCCTAAAGATGATCTCAGCCAAGATAGCACTACACATCAGTTGGTTCGTTTCTGCGTTAAGCAGCCATACATTGCAGAGGATGACTTGTATTTTTCCCGTGATGAGATACACGATATTGTGAGTGGCTTAGCTAACAAAAAGGCGCCTGGACATGATGCAATTACTTCAGAAATTGCTAAACACATTTTCTCAATTCAACCTGATTTTATAGTCTCTATTTATATGAATTTTGCAAATATAGCAAAAGTTTATTGCAATTTTATTTATTAAAGCAATTTCAAGTCAAAATGTTAATGTTTTTAATTAAATAAATAATTAATTTTTACATATTAATTTTAGTATCTAAAACCAGTATTTTAAATTTAAAACCGGTTTTCGAATTTTACAAATTTATCCAAAAAAAAAACCGGTTTTTGAATCCGGTTTTTTAAAACCGACAAACTCTAGTTGTTATGTAATCATTTATGGCTAATGTTGGCAGTTAGGATATTGTATAACTACGTCAATGATGGAGGCTTAGCTTTTGTTATTAATAGATTACCATGATAATTGAAATTCAAATGTTCAGTAGAACGGTATCTTAGCTGTAAATGTTGTGTTTACAGATGAGGGCTATTTATGTATGCCAAAAGCACTTTAAATAAACATTGAAGTTCTTTGAAAAGTTGGTTTTTAGAGTGTAGTATCTTACTTTAGTACTGTGTTGAACTACGATTTTGATTGAAAGCAGTGTATTGGAGAGAAACTTTACTATTGAAAATTTTTTCATTTCAGATTTAACCATATGTCACAAATTATCATTATCGATTACACAAATTATTGAAGATGTCTGCAGCAAGAACTCTTTGGTCAAAAAATTTATTCCATACACTTCATTTGTTATTATTTCAATCATCATATTTATATTAATATGAACTAATTGCATTTAATTTTTTTCTTTTTAGTGTTTGTTCAGAATGAACAAAATTTATTAAAGTATACAATCACAAACTAGTTTTCCAATAGAACTGCTTAATATTTTTACATAACTATAGTTAGATGTCTTTACAAATAGTTTCACTCCTTAGGATAAATTTAAGATTACCTATTTAATGAACATAATCTTCAAAACAGTGCTATGTCAACCTTATTGGATAGGAAGTTGAAATTTCTTAGGTAGATGGAAAGTCAAGTATTCACTTATATACACTCATACAATGCTGGTATAATTAGCCATATAATTTATACATCATTAACACTGGTTCAGTAACATCATTACTGGTATATAGTGAGGATGGTTAAAAATGGAAGAATTAGCCTATCTCATTATCTACTTGATAACTTATTTATTTTGTAGCAGGATTATTCAATTCTTTTTCAATTGTTCAGCTTCAAGATCATTTGAAAGCATTTCCGTTATAATCTTTATATTATTTATTAATATTTTGTTGCTTTTTATAAACAAAAGTATTTCATCAATTAATCATAATTTAATATTTTTGAAATTATGGATAGTCCTTGACTTATGATCACTCATACAACAATGATGAAATCAGTTAATTCTGTGATTAAGTCAATGCAATTCAATGTGTTTGAATTCCTGACCTAATAATGTGATATATGGAAAGCATCTTTTTTTTTTTTTTGTTTTATTTATTAAAAGAATGTATTGATAGTATCTTAGTAAACACTAGTAGTGAAAAATCCATAAATTTTGGGCATTTGTGACCTACAACCATTCTGACTTACAACAGCGAGGTTGGTAACAGAATCCCTATTGTAAGAAAAGGACTATCTGTACATATGAGTGGAGGAAAATTACATTTTTATGAAATATTAAATAATAGTTATTTAAGCAAGATTACTAGAAAATCAACCTTCTAGGCTAAAAAATTTTGATGTATTGAATACCATCTGTCAAGTAAATTAAATTTGTTGGATTATTCATTTTCTGATTATTTGATTATTTTCTTTAAAAATACCTATTCTAAAAGCATTAAATAATCCAATTATTTAGTTTGAATTGTCAGAAAGAATTGTGCCAAGTATGATGTTTATGCTGGGCCAAATTAAGCTAGTGTGGGGCCTATAGCATATGTTAAGAAAGGGGCACTATATTAAAAACAAACAATAAAACAACAGAAATAAATTTGAACACTACATTTTTTATTTGCGTATCAAAAGTAACAATGATGGCTGCATGGTAAAGCTGTAGCTTACCATCCTGGAGGATCCGGGTCCCACACATCAGTTTTTCAGGAGGGGCCCAGGCCCGGCCCGTTGAACCCATCCTTCAACCATCCAGTTGACCCTATCATGGGTGTTGGTCAGCCTGCGATGGGTTCTATAAGTGGCCGCAGCCAGATACAGAATATCCCATGAGGATATGGTAGCTTAACAAAACTAACTTAACCTAACCAAAAGTAACAACACAGTCAACATTATTGTTTAAATATTAATTTTTCTATATTTAGCATGAGCTAATTTGTTAATGATATAGGATGTATCCAAATAAACCTAAATTATCAAACCAAATTTTAGCCCTTGAAACTAACGGAATAATTTTAATGATTTGAAATAATTATTCTAATTACGAGATGGTGCTAACATTAGTTCAAATTATTTCAAATCATTAAAATTATTCTGTTACCGGTTTCAAGGGCTAAAATTTGGCTTGATAATTTAGGTTTTTCTGTTATGGTTTCAAGGGCTAAAATTTGGCTTGATAATTTAGGTTTATTTGGGATATAGTTCCCTTGAAGTTTGTACTATCATTATTTAAAAGTTTAAGCTTTATCGACCGAGCTGGTCTATACATTGCCTGGCTAGTGCCATAGAGGGCCCATGGCTCTATTTAGCCTGGCCAGGTGTGGATCTATCGGCAAAAGTTCGATGTATGTAATCAAAAATCATTCTAAATTAATATAACTGTCCGAAGAATCAATCTGCTTGTTGTCCTTGGTGGTCTAGCGATTATGACATTGGGATGTTAGCCCAAAGGTCCCCGGTTCGATCCCGGGCTGAGGCAGATTTTTTTCTTCGGATAAATTAGTTAAAAATTCTAGTTCAATTATTAATATATAGATGGCGCCACTCATTGATTTGTAAAAACTAATAATTATTCTAATTACAAGATGGCGCCAACATTAGTTCATATTATTTCAAATCATTAAAATTATTCCGTTATGGTTTCAAGGGCTAAAAATTTGGCTGATAAATTTAGGTTTACTTGGATATAGTTCCTTGAAGTTTGTACTATTATTATTTAAAAGTTTATAGGATGTATCTATTTCACACAGAATTTTATGTTCAGAATCACACTAAGTCACCCTCTTATGCTCTTTCTATCACAATTTCGTGACACCAAATGAAAAGGTGCTAAATATGGCATAAATCATAAGATTGGTTTGACACTTGTATTAGAAAATGATCAAAAAATTATGCACATATTTGTTGGTCTGGGGCTCATAACATATGCTACTTTTGCTACTATGTTAATCAAGCTCTGTGGTTATAGCATTTACTATTTAGAAGATTAATGGACACAAACATCTAGAACAGTAGTTCTCAATCTTTTTTCTGTTGAGGAACACATTTTAATATTTTAAAATATTCTCAACCTTTTTTCTGTTGAGGAACACATTTTAATATTTTAAAATTTGGCAGCAGCCTAAATATTTTAAATAATAATTTAGATTTAACAACAAATTTTTATTATCTAAATATTTTAAATAATAATTTAGATTTAACAATAAATTTTTATTAACTAAATCTAAATTATTATTTAATATATTTAACAACAAATTTTTTTAACATTTTAAATAATAATTTAGATTTAGATCGGAAGAGCGTCGTGTAGGGTTATATTTAACAACGAAATTTTATTAACAGATAATTGTATTTATTCTTATTTATTACATTCAGATTACATACATACTCGTACACTGGATCATTAAATGGCGGCCCTAATTAAGTTATAGCGCCACCTGCGGATTTTGTCTTTTTAGAGAAACTATAATTTTAATTCCTTAATTTTTAAATTTTGAATAGCAATAAAAAATTTTGGCTGTAGCAGAAATTCTTTGGTGGAAATTCCAATGATGGAACTTTGAATTGAATGCTAAAAGAAATTCCAATGGTGGAACTTTGAATTGAATGCTAAAAGAACTGAATTACATAAATCTCATAAAAAATACCGTATGGAAAATAATCCTGAAAATAAAATTATATTAAAAAACCTGTATACTGAAAAATTAAAGGTACAATTATTGTTGTTTTTGAATGTAAAAAAGAGCTGTATACGTTCTAAGAATGCGTTTTTAAAAATGTTGTTACAATTGAATAGTGTACTTGAGGAGGGTGCGAGAGAGCACCGAAAGTGTTTGTACTAAGACTTAATAATGTATTAAAGGCTTAGATAACCGAAACTGCGTAGAGTGCTGTGTGATTTACGTATAATTCTATTTTAATACCATTTTTATAGTTTGATAATTATTTTTTTGAGTTTTGAAAATCTAGATCAAGATTTGTTATGATGATGGTCTGCCTATGTGGTTTAACTTGGTGAAAGGGCAGTCTTCTTGAGGTTTACAGATGATTCTTGGCACTAATTTATCTGCTCCTGACTTATAGTTATTATGAAAAAGTTAATTACTAAAAACCCAGAAGTTTAATAGGGTATACAGTTCCCTTGCTATGAAAAGATATGGATCCAAGTGGAAAATGAAAAGTTAATGTTATTTACTTTTAAAAAGTATTTGAATTTCTCCAAATGTTAAACAATTCATAGTTGTGCATGCTAATAAAATTTAATACTATTGTTAACTATGAATAATATACAATAAATTTTTTAAAATCATGGCCTTTAAAATATAGTACATATGCAAAAGTTCACAATTTAAAATTTAGAATGTTAGCAAAGCATCTGATATTTGTTTTATTTTTAAAGATTTTTTTAATCTTCACTGCTATCAAATATTAGTACTGTGAGGTTTATATTTGGTTATATGTAAGTTAATTTGTATTATTTACATTGCTCAGGCAGTGTTGACCATATTGATTAGTTTAATATAAAACAATAATAATAATGTGTTCTTTTGAATATAAAGGGGACATTCACATATTCTTTGCTTTAACTGCTCTGATAGGATAAATAAATTTTCTATACTTATAAACCACAGCACTATTGAGCAGATCAAAAGTTCGCTTAATACTGAAAATAAACTTTATTGAGAAACATTTTTGGCGATTTTTTACACTCTCATCAGCTCAAACATATAACTTTTTTTTATAAATTTTTGAATATGGAACATTCACATTAAGAATCGAACATTATTTGAATATTTTTAAACTACAATTCAAATTGGTTACACACATATTTAGCTAAAAAATAAAACCATCAACATATAAAATTAAAAATAAAAATAAACTTAAAATAAAACTTAAAATCAGTCTCTTTCCACCTAAGTCCTTCTAAAACAAATAAGGGTTACAGGTGTTATTGATCTTTTTTCTTTGTCTACTTTATTACTATTCTCCTATTTCCTTTCTCTAATAGGTATTATCATTTTTATATCTTCCGATAATTAGTTTATAACGATTAAAAATCTTCTTCATTTTATACCGTGCTTCAAGGCGTACTTCCATGGCAGTGGGAGGTTCAATGATTGTCTTTTGTTTATTACCGTTCCATCTCCCGTTACTTCTAGAATTATCATCTCCTCAGCCGTTTGTAATTCTCTTATATCTCTAACCTTCTGAACAATTTTTGTTTCTTCATATTCTATCTTAACGTGGTGCTTGTATGATCATCTGGCCAGCGCTGTATTTTGGAATCCTTTTTTTATATCAGCTTTGTGTTCGTTAAGTCTCTCTTTCAGATTCCTTGACGTGGCTTCTATGTATATTTCGTCCCTTTGTTTGTTTAAGTTTTTTAATGGTATCTGCTACACTCCCGACTGCTCTAGCTTGCCGTATTCGTCTTTTATGTTCTTTATCAAGTTCGCTACCGTGCTAGGTCTTCTATACGCAGGCTTTCTATTGTTCAATTTGAGCATTTCTTTTACTGTCTTGTGTCTGCTTAAGTCATCTGGTATCACTTCATATTCCTCCTTCGTATTCGTGCTCCTTTCTGCGTCTTTTTTATCCTATTCGTTTCTTCTTACGTTAGTGTTTTGGTTCCTCTTTAATCTTATTTCTTTCAGTGTTTTATTTATAAGACTCCATGAATAACCGTACCTCTTTGCTATCATTGTTATTCTTTCTATTTCTGCTGTTAGGTACTCTTCAGTGGTACAGTGCATTATAGCCCGCTTTAAGTAGGACCTAATAGCCGCTTTCTTATACTTCCATTTGTCATTTGACCACTCTGGTATTAATATTTCTATATTTGAAGGTTTCCTATATATGGATGTCATAATGGTTTTTGACTCGTAAAATATCTGGATGTCTAGGAAATGTATACTATTCTGTTCTTTCTGTTCAACGTTGAGTGTAAGCCCATAGTTTGCTGTTGCGAAGGTTTTTTGTAGTTCCTTTGTTTTATCCTCCTGTGGCCAGATAATAAAAATGTCGTCAACATAGCAGACATATAATGTTGTTTGCTGTATGATGTCTTTCGCCGATGCTCCTTCTATGGTTCTCAGTACTAGCTCAGCGAGTACCTCTGCTAGGGGGCTTCCAATTGGGACTCCTCTTCTTTGTCTGTAGTATCTTCCTTTAAACCTATAAAAAGAAAAATAACAGCATATATCAGCAATTTCTCTGCATAATTTAGGATTTTGTGTTGGAGTCAGCAGATTTTCTAGAAGGAATCTGTATAGGCATAAGCATGTTGGTGCTATGTCTAGGGAAGGATACAGCTTCTCGAAATCTAGAGTAGTGAACAGCAGTTTTTCGGTCATTTTCGCTTCTTTAAGTTTTGTTATAAACTCTGCCGGGGAGCTCACAACGTATTTATAGCCTTCTAGTTTCAAATTTATCCATTTGTCCAACATTTTTTCTAGATGATAGGTCAGAGATCTCCTCTTTTCTACTAAGGGCCCGAATTTCAATGGATTTTTATGCGTTTTCGCATATCTGAATAGTTTGGGGCAGGCTGGGTTGGTGATTTTTCTTACTTTTAGGAAGTCTGGTAGTTCTTTGTTTCTTAATAACTTCTCATACCTTTTTTCTAGCGCTGGTGTTGGGTCTTTACTTATAATCTCTGCCTCCGTTTGTTGTATATACTCTTCCATATATTCATCATATATTCTCCTCTCTAGTAGTACTAATCTTTTGAATTTATCTTCCCTTGTGATAGACAAGTTATTTTCTGCTAACCATTGGTAAGTTTGTTTTACTAGCCTTTTTTCAGATCCTGTGCGTTGATTGCGTAATGCATCTTTTCTTCTTATTCTCATTTCTTCTTCTATGAACTTCCATCTCTATCTTTCCTTTTGGAATGCATCCATGTTGTTTATATTATTTATCAGCTTTTTGAATTGTGGTAACATGTCTTGTATCCTTCCGACATATAAGTTCTCTATTACACTGCCAATAAGTTAAAAATATAATTAACAGCACTAAGGCAGGAAAAATATACATAATAATCGAATCATAGTAAACATAGAAGCGCTTTCGATTTAATAAATCCTCATCAGCTACATCGAGTATTAGAAGAACAAACTGCGTTCTATACAATTTTTAGAACCTTCTTTCAAACATTTAAAAGTAGTAAAGAACAACTTTTCAAACATTTAAAATATTTTTAAGTAGAGTGCATTAAATAACAATAAATATGTAAAATTATTAAATAATGCCAAATTAACATACAATATGCAAATAAATATATATAAACATGTAGATTATTATAGTAACAAATGAAAAATTTTTTATATATATATATATCAATTATAACAGTTCGTGTGATGCTAGCACCTTTTCATGCACCATTTCCATGCGTTGTTTACAGTTGTAGGGTCTAACTTATTGAC
>AYEL01086668.1:0-55504 GCA_000484575.1 Olivierus martensii
AAAATGATAATTAAATTAATTCAATATTTAAATTTAATTCATTTAATTTATTAAATATTTAAATTGATAATTATTAAAATAAGAAATTTAAATGAATTAGTTTGAAATACAATATTATCATTTTTGTTTGATAGAATATGAATTATATTCTACTCGTATCAGAGGAAGTAATGAGGAATCGATAATCTAATTTACGAACATTTGCTCGTTCAACGAATAAAATAAATTAAAATAAATATAAAGTTAATTACAATTCTAATAAATTTATTGATTGGCCAACAAAAATCAGTTTAAATTTAGCCGACGATTAAAAATTTTCTTATTAATTCGGATTAATTTTCATATTATTTAAAAAACGATAATCCATTAAATTATTTTTTAATTTCTGATTTTTCTAAAATCATTATTCATGTTTAAATTCGATTTTTTTTTTTCAAATATCGAAACAGATAAACGCGAAAACAAATTGTGATATCATTATTTCTTACGGATAGACATCAGAAATTCCCATTATGATAATTAAATGAAATGTCGTGTAAGTGTAGACGTTTACGTTCTCAATGGGGAGCAACCTCCCTTGGGATGCTTCCTACTGTTTGAAAAACACCCGCCTTGTTGCAATATCATAAAAGTTAAATATTTATCTTATTCATACTAATAATATAAACGGCTATTTATCCTTAACAATTTTTTCTTAATGCATCGTCTACTTTCCTTACAAAATTATTATGTTAAATATGATTTTTTTTAAGATCGTTACGATATCGTGGAAACTTCATAAATATTTTTATCTTCTCTATACGTAATTTTTCTCTTGTTTTTCATTCTTCTTATAGAAAATTATCTTATTTAAGATTAACTCTATGAATGCTTAATTAAACTGCAACTTTTTTTTTTTTTTAATCTTTATAATCCGATTACGTTTTGTTAAATTACTCTTCTCTCTAGCAGGACCGAAAATTGATAATTTATTTTGCACTTAAAACACAACATTAAACTCTAATATCAGTAATCACGTCTTTTTTTTATTAATGATTTAATTGATAAATAAGGCAGAATTTTAATTTTTTTCATTAAAAAAAATGAATAAAAGGCAGTTCATCATCTCTGTTAAGCTTGCATTTTTTTATGAAGTGTGGAAATCTCTTTGTAACGGTTCGATTGACTTATAATTAATTTTTGCTAAAGAAGAATTATTATTTCTTTCTTTATCATTAAATTTTGCAATTTGCTTCAGTTGCAGATGAAACAAAAATTATTAATGCCATGAAATTCGAAAAGAAAACTCATTCAGTTGCTGTAAATGAAAATTTTTACCATATGAAAACTTCTGCAACACTTGCATCTAATTTTAATGCTTAATAAATTCTAAAAAAGATATAAAATTATTCTTTTAATCCATATTAATAATTAAGTCAGTTAGATTTATAAATATTTTATTTTTTTTAAGAAAGATTAAGATTGCATTCGCAAATGGAATATGCTTACATTAAATTGCTTTAATTAACTTAATATAGTTTAAATTTTGTTAAAAATATGTATTAAACATCAATTAAGTTCAAATTAATAAAATTTTAGAAAGATAACATCAATCAAAAGTTAAATTTATACTCGAGATCTACAAAAATTCGAGAGGAGCTTTTAAAAGAGTTTTGGCTAAATTAAAAATCGGCACTTCAGCATAACATTTAATTTTTTATTTTATTTTTTCCTTTCTACTAATAAAAGAGAACAGATCAATTATTGTTTAATTAAAAAGATCCTTAAACAATTGATTAATCAAAAGTTATGAAGCGACTGTCTACTTCGCTTTTACATTGTGGAGAAACAGGCAGTTATTAAAAAAAAATGAAAAAAAAAAAATACTACAGTTAAGTCAAACATTATCTTCAAACTAATTAATGCCGGCCAAGTATTTATTTAATTAATTAAGATAAAAATTAATCCATCAAATTTAATAAAAGAGAATTAAATAAAAGTAAAATCAATCATGCCGGCGTCGACAAAAATAATATACAATGAATTTAATTAGTTCGAAATTATCGATTTTAATTTTCTAAATTGATTTTTCTTTTATTTTTCTTTTCCGTTTTACATTCTAATGTTGATCTTTCTAAATAATAATAATATTATATAAAAAAAAAAACTTTTGTTTTTAGTGACATAGAAGGATTTGTTTTATCGCTAATTGCTTCGTGCATATATAATGAGGGATTTTAATCCCAGGGGAAGCATCTTAATTGTTCATGTGAAAAGTCAACGTATATTTCACTCATTTAGGACATTAATATGGGATAAAAGGATGTTAACTCTCTAAGGTGCAACATGACTGAACTTCTAAACATTTTTACTTTTGTAGAATAGCAAGCGAAAGGAAGGGAAAAAAAATTCATTTTAGATAAATCTTAATTCCGAAAATTAATTATAATCGCTTTCTTACTTATTAATTAAAATCGATATATGTATTTTTGCAAAGTACCTGTTTTGTATGAATCGCAAATTAGTCAGGGATTTTTTAAATTAAAATTTATCTACCTTACATCACATTTAATTATATAGCAAAATGTATAGTATAAAATATAGGGCAAATATAATACATAAGGTACAATATGTAGTATAGGATTTAGTATACAATATAGAGTAAGTATAGTACGTAGGATACAATATATGGTATACAATGTTAGAGTAAAATATACAAACCTTACTCTATACTGAATATTGTACCCTATATGTATATTCTAGCCTATATACTATATTATATCCTATACTCTATGTTGTACATTGTACCTATATGCAGTACTGTACCCTATATACTATATACTATAAGGTCCCCAGCGGGATTCCATCCCGATTGAGAACCTTACTCTATACTATATATTGTTTGGAATTCTACACATTATATATCTGTACGGAATTCTGTATATTGTATATTTATACAGGACTAGAATTCCGTGGAATCCTACAATTCCGTATAAACATTATTTTTTGAACATTGACAGCCTGAGAAGAGGGGAAAAAGTATGAAGTTATTTTACTTATATTACTGACTTGTTTTAGAGGTGATATCCTTTGTGACAAGGAGAAACCACATAAAACAGTAGGTCTATAAGTTGGATAAAATAAATCCACAGAAAAAATCATTCTCTATTCAAAAGATAATTGGCGATTATTGGATTATTATATTATATTTATAATTTATTGAAGGCGATAACATACTATGATCTATATATATAATAATTTTCATTTATGCAGGACATATAAATGTAATAATTTTTACGTTCTGAAGCCTGAAAATTATTTCAAGGATTCCTTCAGGATAAAAAAAAGTTGAGAAAGATTGGTATAGACTCTATAAAGTATAATGTAAATACATTATATAAGTGCAATATACGGTATATAGTAGAATATAGTAACCTACAACAGGGTACAATAAATAGTAAAGAGTAGTGATAACAAATCAATGGCATACAGAAAAGTTTTATTGGCATTCAGCTAATTTTATAGCAACATTTACTTAAATTTAAATATTTTAAAACTCATTTATTGTTAATTCTTTAATTCATATACAATACAAATTGGATTAACTCTCCAGAATACACAAAAATTCGTACAAAAATTACAATTTAATAAGTATTATACACTCTGCTTGCTCGGATTATAAAAGATCTCAGGCAACTTGCTTTTTTCTCAGAACATGAATAAATTCGAAATTTTTAAATATGTTTGAAGGCACGTTGAAAGATTATATTGATTGGTAAAGTCCATTTATAATATTCTCCATAAATTTTACATCTGAGTGTTTTTAATTAATCAGTTACGCTTCTTATTTTCATTTTTTCAAAATTTTTAATTATCATCTTTGTTTTAATATATTTAATAAGCTTTTATTTAGTGAAACAATTTGAACAGGCGATGCACCCCCCTCAAAGATTATTATGTCATAATTAATACCCATCATGATACTAACATGCATTCAAATCTTGATTATCTATTATATATCTAAAATATCTCCAAGCAAATCCAACTGATCTATATATAATTTCCTTTTTATTCATAAAATATACGATTGAAAACAGAAAGTCTATCAAAAATTATTATATGTCGCAGATAGAATAATAATAATAAAAAACTATACCTACAATATGAATATTAGTATTTTATTCTGGTATTGGTTTCTGATTATCTACACCAGAATGCAAAAAACTATACCTACAAATATGAATATTAGTATTTTATTCTGGTATTGGTTTCTGATTATCTACACCAGAATGCATCACGGATACCATATATGTTGCCTGACTTTTTATAAATTTGCACACGAAATATTTTGGATTTGCAATTACTTGTATACAGTATTTAGGATAAAATGCAGTGTAATAGAGAATATAGGGTATAAAGTACAATATATAGGGCACAGTATACAGTATAATGTCATCAACATAATACCTTCTCATGCTAAACACAACTAGCGCCATCTATTGAGAACATCAATATATATAAAATATCAATTTTTATTTTTTTTTTAATATCTATATAATTAATTATTATTATTTAAATATGAAAATTTGGTTAATTTTAACATCATAATTTACAAGCAATGGCATCTTGCAATAGATGAAGAACAAGATCAGCAGCTATGACAATATATGTTTCATATTTATCATCAATATATAAGAATATGAAAATTTGGTTAATCTTAACATCATAATTTACAAGCAGTGGCATCTTGCAATAGACAAAGAACAAGATCAGCAGCTATGACAATATATGTTTCATATTTATCATCAATATATAAGAATCAGAAGTAATCTCCATTAACTTGAAGTGAATTAACATATAATATACCACATGATTTTTTTGTACAATTTTTAATTTGAATGTAATAGCTAAAAACAATCTAGAATGGATTGAAAACATTGATAATTTCATTTTTCTGCTGAAAGTGCTTTACATTTTGTTATTTTATTTAATATAGCAGAAATTATAAATACTCTTTGTTTAATACTTAATTAACAAAAAACTGCTTAAAAACAATTATATTTAGTGCTGTATTACCTGTTAAGTATTACTCTTTGTTTAGAATAAAGTTTAACTTTTTATATTGCTCTGGATATTATTATAATTTCATAGCAGTGCTTTATTTATTTTATACAAGATAAATATATAGATTAGAATGTGATTTATGTTGTTAATAATTAGATTCTCTTTCATTGATTTATATTTTATCATAAATTAATACAGTGGTACCTTGGTTAACGACGGTGTATATTTTTTCTGCCTTAGTGCTGTTAATTATATCCCTCCGACATTTCTTATGGCATAAGATGGGCCCTTCCTTATAACTTGTTCTACAAATGGCGGGATATTAATTTCGCCTACCACCGTTGCACTTCTTCTAGTTTCATGGACTGTTGCTTCCTTCTTTTTAATTGGCATTTGAATAACCACTTTAACTTTTTAACGTATTTCTTCCTTAACTTCTCTTTCATAATTTTCAATTTGTTTTGTAGTGCTGGCCATTTAACCGCAAACTCAGATTCATCTATACCATACTTCTCTGGGTTCACTTCTCTTTTCTTTTCGGCTAGTTTGAAAAGCTTTCTTCTCGCATCTGAAGTGGCTGCCTTGAGGCATATTCTTTTGGTGTTCTGTAAGATTTTCTTAGACTTAGTCGGTAGTTTAATTTGCCAAATGGTTTTAGGAAGTGCTCCGTTAATTCCGCATTGTACTAAAAACTCGTGGGTTTCTTCCGCTTTCAGGTGCTTAATAGATGCTATCTTGAGTTCTAACCTAAATCTCTCCATTACTTTATAGCTGGCTTGGCTATCTTCCCAAATTCTTTGCTTTAACTGCTCTGATAGAGATTTAAAAATTCTAGAAGGAACGGGAGATGAAACGCTAATAAACGAAAGACAATCATTGAACCTCCCATTGCCATGGAAGTACGCCTTGAAGCACGGTATAAAATGAAGATTTTTAATCGTTATAAACTAATAATCGGAAGATATAAAAATGATAATACCTATTAGAGAAAGGGAATAGGAGAATAGTAATAAAGTAGACAAAGAAAAAAGATCGATAACACTTGTAACCCTTATTTGTTTTAGAAGGACATAGGTGGAAAGAGACTGATTTTAAGTTTATTTTTATTTTTAATTTTATGTGTTGTTAGTTTTATTTTTTAGCTAAATATATGTGTAACCGATTTGAATTGTAGTTTTTAAAAAATATTCAAAAATGTTTGATTCTTAATGTGAATGTTCCATATTGAAAATTTATAAAAAAACAGTTATATGTTTGAGCTGATGAGGGCGTAAAAAATCGCCGAAAACATTTCTCAATAAAGTTTATTTTCAGTATTAAGCGAACTTTTGGTCTGTGGTTTAAAAGTATAGAACATTCACATATATGAATCTCAGAGCTTGTGAATATTATTTCTTAATTATAAATAACATTAAACTGTGAATACGTGTAAATTGAATTAGTGTATAACAAACATGATCTGTAATTTTAACATCTTTTATTAATTAAAATTTTGTCTTAGAGATTAGACACAGAAATACAGTCTATCCTTGTTATCTAAATCTCTCTTTCTCAAAATGTGGAAAAAATTTTTTCCGTGCACTTTCAGCATTAAACCAATGTAATTTCAATAGTTAACTTGAAGTATTTTCTTCAAAACCCTTGCTCTATCTCAAATGAATTTATAATTTTTGTGCTAGAGAAATTAAAAATATTTATGAATTTTCCCTCACTTTTGGAGTCTAAACAAAGGATTTAAATTTAAGAATAGAACATATATGTGCTACCAATAACTGGAACAGGAACTTTTTTGTGCATGCTCGGAATATTGAGCATGCCATATAGAGATTTCGTTTTCTAAATTTCATTTCTAATTGTTGATAGGTTTTTGTCAATATGATCATTTTTATTCAGTGATATTTTCAACATTTGGTTTATAAGATGCAAGAGTATTTAGATGCTAATTTTCATGGAAAAAAGAGCATCTTATACAGTATTAAAAACTATTGTTTGTATTATTGATATAAAAACTTTATTTAAAATTGAACCTTTATATCTCAAAAACTCTTTACATCAAATTTTTCTTGTTCCCATGAGATTCGAAATATTGAGGTTCTACTGTATTTATTTTTATACCATTGTGTTTTGAATAATATATATAGTATATTAAAGAAAGTAATCTTAGATGAATAGAAATAATTGTAGTTCTAATTGGATGAAATGTTATACAGTGATATCTCGGTTCACGAACACAGTCTGTTCCCTGACCCTGTTCGTGATCCGAATCAATATTTCCCATTGTAATTAATGTAAATCCAAATAATACGTTTTTTGTCCTAGAAAAAAATTTTAACATGTTATGGCTTAATGTGTGGAAATAATACAGAAAGGAAATAAATGTAAATCCAAATAATACGTTTTTTGTCCTAGAAAAAAATTTTTAACATATTGTGTGTGGAAATAATACAGAAAGGAAATAAATATAACAGTAATATTAGAGTAAAGCATGTTTAACACCACCTTCACTAATACTTTTAACCTTTTTGGGAGTGTGGAAATAATATAGAAAGGAAATAAATATAACAGTAATATTAGAAAATAATACAGAAAGGAAATAAATATAACAATAATATTAGAAGAAAGCGTTTTTTCCCTAGAAAAAATTTTTAACATGTTATGGCTTTATGTGTGGAAAAATACAGAAAGGAAATAAATATAACAGTAATATTAGAAGAAAGCATGTAATTCAGAAAGGAAATAAATATAACAGTAATATTAGAAGAAAGCATGTTTAATGCCACCTTCACTAATACTTTTAACTTTTTTGGGAGCCTTAATAAGGGATCACCTTCACTAACACTTCTAACTTTTTTGGGAGCCATAATAAGGGATAAAGAGAGGAAATAAATATAACAGTAATATTAGAAGAAAGCATGTTTAACACCAGTGGAAATAAATATAACAGTAATATTAGAAGAAAGCATGTTTAACACCACCCACTAACACTTTTAACTTTTTGGGAGCCATAACAAGGGATAAATTTAATTTATTAACACACTTAACTTTTTGGGAGCCATAATAAGGGATAAATTTAATACACAACTTTTTTGGGAGCCATAATAAGGGATAAATTTAATTAAATAAAGACAACTTTTTTGGGAACCATAATAAGGGATAAATTTAATTAAAGAAAAAAAATTTTTTTGGGAGCCATAATAAGGGATAAATTTAATTAAATAATGAAAATAACATTAGAAGAAAGCATGTTTAACACCACCTTCACTGACACTTTTAACTTGGGAGCTATAATATGGGATAAATTTAATTAAATAAAGAAAAAAACTAAAATATCATAAAGCCATAAAATAAGGGATAAATTTAATTAAATAAAGAAAAAAACTAAAGTAAAGCATGTTTAACACCACCTTCACTAATACTTTTAACCTTTTTGGGAGTGTGGAAATAATATAGAAAGGAAATAAATATAACAGTAATATTAGAAAATAATACAGAAAGGAAATAAATATAACAATAATATTAGAAGAAAGCGTTTTTTCCCTAGAAAAAATTTTTAACATGTTATGGCTTTATGTGTGGAAAAATACAGAAAGGAAATAAATATAACAGTAATATTAGAAGAAAGCATGTAATTCAGAAAGGAAATAAATATAACAGTAATATTAGAAGAAAGCATGTTTAATGCCACCTTCACTAATACTTTTAACTTTTTTGGGAGCCTTAATAAGGGATCACCTTCACTAACACTTCTAACTTTTTTGGGAGCCATAATAAGGGATAAAGAGAGGAAATAAATATAACAGTAATATTAGAAGAAAGCATGTTTAACACCATCTCCACTAACACTTTTAACTTTTTGGGAGCCATAACAAGGGATAAATTTAATTTATTAACACACTTAACTTTTTGGGAGCCATAATAAGGGATAAATTTAATACACAACTTTTTTGGGAGCCATAATAAGGGATAAATTTAATTAAATAAAGACAACTTTTTTGGGAACCATAATAAGGGATAAATTTAATTAAAGAAAAAAAATTTTTTTGGGAGCCATAATAAGGGATAAATTTAATTAAATAATGAAAATAACATTAGAAGAAAGCATGTTTAACACCACCTTCACTGACACTTTTAACTTGGGAGCTATAATATGGGATAAATTTAATTAAATAAAGAAAAAAACTAAAATATCATAAAGCCATAAAATAAGGGATAAATTTAATTAAATAAAGAAAAAAACTAAAAACCATAATAAGGGATAAATTTAATTAAATAAAGGAACTAAAATATCAACACTTGTTGGAACTTTACTGTACCCATACGAGCTGACCTAAAATATCAATACTTGTTGGAACATTACTGTACCCATATGAGCTGGTTAAAGTATCAACACTTGTTGGAACTTTACTGTACCCATGTGAGCTGGGCGAACCGGATTGCTGCTGGGGGCGAGGCTGTGCGCAGGGTTTTGTGCGCCGCGGGATTACTGCTGAGACTGAGGCTGTGCTCAGGGTTTTGTGCGCTCCATGCACTCGTGCGTGTGTTCGTGAACCAAAGCATCGTTCGTAAAGCGAAGCAAAATTTGTTCGCAAAGGATGTTCGTAGACTGAGATGTTCGTGATCCGAGGTATCACTGTATTATATATTTTAATTTTGAGCTATGACATATATAACTGCTATCTTCAATATGAATAAAATAAAATAAACAAAGCATTATGTAGCAGAAGTACGTTTATTTATATTCAGTTCGAAACATTTATTTATATTCAGTTCGATTTTGATCATCTTCAGCGAAAATCACTAAAACAAACTTACATATAATATTTGCAATTTTTAAATTTTAATATTTGCAATTATTTAAACCTTGTACAAATTGATTTAATCCTTTTGCAAATATATTTAAACCTTTTGCAAATTTATTTAAACATTTTGCACGTACATTCAAACTTTCGGCCACGAACACTTTAACACAAGGGTGGGCAAACTACGGTCCTCGAAGTTAATGGCCATAATGCCAAAAATTTTATCGATAAATAAAATAAATAGAAAATATATGAAAACTGTTCCATATTTCAGCAATATAGTTTATGCAATTCCTAGAAAAGTAATAAATGATAATTCATATGGTAAACTGTAGATGTCATTACAATGTCATATTTCCAAAGATTTTAAAATGCATATTTCTTACAAAAACAGATTTGATTAATCATTAACCGGAATAAACATCACTGCGTAAGAAATCGGTTGCAAAATACAATCAAAATCAAATATAATCGTTTTGTCGATCTATTAACTGACCTTTCGTAATTTCATGGTGTTTGTATTTAATATTTGTGCAATTTCCTAAACAGGTATGTTTTTAATTGTTATTTCAAATTTAAAATGATTAAATTATAACTTTAATATATAATAGTAAACGAAGCTAAAATAAACTGCTTATCTTACTGTTTCAAGATCACAGTTCATAAAATAGCACTTAAAGCAGTATGTATGTATAAAACTTTAACTTTAATATATAACATTATAAGAAACTACTTGCTTTAAACCAAATTTTTTTTTTAATGTTCTTTTAAATACGCTGTATAGTTAAGTGAATGGTACTGAAGAGGGATCGTGAACTGATCCGAAAACGTTATACCATAATAAAAAATTTTATACTTGCTAGTAGTGCTGTATCTTTTATAATTTAATATATAATTTAATTATAAGAATTTTGACCCCTTCGAGCTTCTCTGAAAACGACATTTCACTTTTTTCGGATTGCAGGCATTATTCAAACCCATGATTCATATAACGGCCAATGAAAACTGTCTAAGAAAATTGGCTTGCTTTTAACTTGTCACCCTTTAATGATATCTTAGTCAACAAGTGAATCCTTAAAAAAGTTTAGGATCTTTTTATTTTAACTATATAATTTTATTAGAGAATTTTATCATCTCAGACAAATATTAGGTGAAGACTTGATTTTGGGAGATTTTTTGCTATTTTGTTTTATGCCTTTTTCCAATCAGATAGATACTAAAGGGCAGGATTACTTCTAACAATGGGCTACACCCACATCCCTGAAAGGGACCAGATTGTGAAGTCGACTGAAAAATTTTTTCGTGGGTGCGAGGCCAAGCCCAGCACCTTTAAAAAGTTTTTCACTAGATGCTGGACCCGGGACACGACCCTAGACTCTATTTCATTGATACAATATAGCCCTTTCTCCAAAAAGTTTACCCACCCCTGCTTTAACAAAATGCTGAAAAAGGATAGTGAATAAACGAGTGTAATATTGATATATGAAAATAAAATTAATTTCAAATTAATACAAATTTTAATGAGAAAAATATATACAGGTATTAATATATATTAAATTTAGTTCAGTGGTTGGCTAATAGCTGTGACTATTACATTATGGGCTGCTGTCCATAATGTAATTGGCATAATCCTGGGAAGTAATACTATATATAAGGCATTTCTTATGGAAAACATACTTAACTCAATTTCATGTTCAAGAAGCTTCTTTCTAATTTTCATAAGAGTAATTCTGGGCTCTTTTTCAACTGCTGCTTCCATTAGGCGAAGGACATCGGGATAAGTAGTTTTGGCCTGTTCCCTCGTTGTCCATTGTGTAGCACCTCAAAATTATCCCTTCTGTACTTTCTAATTATGCTTTTCCCTGTATTCCATTTTATACCTGATTTTGATGCTGCCTACTTACAGAAAAACCTTCATACAATGTGACAAACATTCTTTTTTCCATAGAAACAACCTCATACTTTCCATGCCTTCCTCCAACTCTGTGTTGAGCAACGGAAGAGTTCAGAGAACTTGAATCACTGCCACTTGTGTTATATATATATATATATAGGTAGGCCTCGATTAGTGCGAATAATGGGTCACACAAATTTCTCGCATTATTCGAAGTATTAACTATATGTAAAATATAGGCCATTAGCCAACATCACGATGAATAACCACAATACTGTTTAAAAAATATTTATTTTCATATTTTACATCGTTGTTCATCATAAATTAATAACTTACCAGGAATTGTCCTCATACATCATCAAACCAACCGCCAAATTCTGTACTGTACTGTATGGTTTCATACCATCATCAAGCCAACCGCCGAATTATCGTGACCACTTTTAAATCATATCATCATCAAACCAACCGCCAAATCAAAACCAAAATAGCGAATTCACCATCAAGAAATCAACCGCCAAATTGAAATCAAAAGAGCAAATTGAAAGCGGAAGTTGAGTGCAACTTTTATGTCTCTCAATCACATCCATTTTATGCTCTAGGGTAATCACTAACCTCTTCTTTTTTCGTTTCCTGTTTTATCATCAAAAGTTCTTTCTCTTATCCATTTCGATACTTTTTAAAAGAAAATTCTGTACTATACTGTTTTATCCATGTTCTAGCGTAATCACTAACCTCTTCTTTTTTGTTTCCTGTTTTATCATCAAAAGTGTTCTTCCTTTTATCATTTGATACTTTTTAAAAGAGAAAATTCTGTACTATACTGTATATATACGATGATAAAGCTGAATAATAATAATGTTAAATCGCTATCAGCAAAATCCAATCTTTCTGGTGTTTCACTCCTTCAAAGCCAAGTGACTGTTCTTGGACTGCTCCTCATCCGGTTTTACTAACCGAATATTAACGGTAATTTGTTAATTGACATCATAATTTCAAAATCGTGTGACCGTTCTTGGACTGCTCCTCGTCCAGTTTTACTAATTAACCCATTCTTGGACTGCTCCTCGTCCAGTTTTACTAACCGAAAATTAACGGATAATTTGTTAATTGACATCATATTTACTAACCGAAAATTAACAGTAATTTGTTAATTGACATCATAAAATCGAAAATTAAGGGTAATTTGTTAATTGACATCATAAAAGGAGGCGGAGCAATAGTGTGACCGTTCTTGGACTGCTCCTCGTCCGGTTTTACTAACCGAAGTGTGACCGTTCTTGGACTGCTCCTCGTCCGGTTTTATTAACCGAAAGTTTCACCCCTTCAAAGCAAAGTGACTGTTCTTGGACTGCTCCTCGTCCGGTTTTACTAACCAAAAACTTGTGACCGTTCTTGGACTGCTCCTCGTTCGGTTTTACTAACCGAAAATTGACTGTTCTTGGACTGCTCCTCGTCCGGTTTTACTAATCGAAAATTTAAGGTAATTTGCTAATTGACATCATAAAAGGAGCTTTGTTAGTAAGACTCGACTGTTCTTGGACTGCTCCTCGTCCGGTTTTACTAACCGAAAATTAACCATTCTTGGACTGCTCCTCGTCCAGTTTTACTAACCGAAAATTAACGGATAATTTGTTAATTGACATCATATTTACTAACCGAAAATTAACAGTAATTTGTTAATTGACATCATAAAAATTTACTAACCAAAAATTAACATTAATTTATAAATTGACAACATAAAAGGGGATAGACATTTGTTAGTAAGACTGGTCTATACTTACAACTCGCATTAAACGAATATTTGCACGCACTAAGTGAAAAACGGTATCATTTATATATATATATAGCGGTTTATAGAGGGAATTTCATGTTTTAACATATAGGAGGAGATTTGTTATTGGCTTTCATCAGGCAAATAACGAGGGTGGCGGTTTATACAGAGGCGGCTTAAAGAGATTTGACTGTACTTATATATATATATATAAGTTGGTTTAAATTTTATTCCCAAAATTGCAGTCGGGGAACAGAAGAACAGACTCATAAACTATAAGGCATTTCTTTTCCATCCATTTTTTTCTCAAAGTTTAAATAAATTTGTAAAAGGTTTAAATATATTTGCAAATGGGTTAAGTATATTTGCAAAAGGTTGAAATAAATATGCAAATGCTATAGAACAATAGAATGATTATAGAATAGAATAGCGCATATACGTTTAAATTTAAGAAGATACGATTATACATAATAATAGGAGTTGATTATAAACAAATTTTACATATAATTTTATACTTTTTAATATAATTATAGTTTGATATAATAAATATATCGTAATTAATTAATTAAATAATGCGTGCATAACGGATAGAATTAGATCACTGCGAAATACGTAAATTTATAACCTATTAGCCAGCAGCCATGCATTTGATAGTTGACTATCCGAATTATCATTAATTACATTATATTTCTTTGATCTTTCCATAATCATTAGAGCTTCCATAAAATGGCCATCTTGTATGGAATTGTATTTCTTTAGAATTTTGGTGTTATTCCAGTCGATTATTAAGTGATATTCATAAGCTCGAATTGCAAGAGCGGTGTTAGTTTTACCTGATTTTATGTCCCATTTATATTCTGTTAGATAGTCTTCTAGATTTCTGCTTGTGACACCAATATATTCTTCTCTTCTATTTAAGTCTTTTTTAAAAATTGGATGCAGTAGACATCATATTTTTCCCTTTGTCATATTTGGTTTTATCGTTTCTTGATTTATTATAAATAGTTGGGCATCATTTTATAAGGAGTTTTGTGTTAAGTGTTTGCTGTAAAGTGGGTGATCGGTTAATGAATGTAATCCGGTCCAAGACAATGTTCGTTATCTGAATTGTTTGTTAATCAATCATCGATTTACCATAGGTTTTTATGGGAATTTGATTAATGCAATTTTTTTCTCTTACGACGATATATCCGTTCTGAAGCTCTCTAGAATTTTCAAATATTTAATTTTTGGTAGAAGTTTATATTATTGCCATCTTAATAAAAATAGCACCGATCGAAAGTTCATGATTAGTATAGAAAACTTTACCAAAGAACCATACTCTACCGGTAACAGTTACGTAGTTATAGCAGTTCAAAGTTTTTTACTTTTCGTGACGTCACTTCCGAGGATGGTGGCTGCTCTCCTAAGCGCGTTTCGTTGCAATGGACTACAGAATTTTTCTCGTCAGAGCCGGATTATACAGAAAAATCATGAATAATAAATTGTGGGAAATATTAATCGAGCATCTCCAATGTTATCTCATTACACTCACCAGCAGCAATTTCTTAGTCGCCAATGGCGAGCTGGTGACCATTATTTTGAGCCCTGTGTATGTATGTATGTATGTATGTATATGTATATATATATAGATAAATATGTGGATAGAATTGTTAATTTAGTGAAATTTCCAATTTAAGAATGAAAAATGTGACTATGAAGATACAACAGAAAAATATAATATTGAAATAGCTATTAATATTATGTAAACTAAGAATATTCTTTCAAATTATAAAATTAATTTGTTGCATTCCATTAAGATATTAAGTATTCTGTACAGTTTAAGTATAAAATAGGCAAATGAAGAGGGTCATAATTAAATGAAGAAGGCAAAGCATTGCATTGGCAACATTGCAAAGGCATTGGAAGTGGGCGTCTGCTATGATCCTCCAACGTGTCGTGTGCAAAATACAAGTTGTGACAGGAAAAGAGCAGCGTTCTGCTCCTTGTTTCGTCAGTGTGTAACGGATCTCAATTGTTGCCGCTGTTCTTGATTATAACTGTATAGTATTCGTAAATTGTTCTTGGGGTATGCTTAATGTTTTTTTTAAGTGAACTACAGTGAAGATTTCAAAATGGGTGATAAACGAAAAAAGTTGTAGTGAAATGAGTTCATAGAACTCCGGCCTATCCGGCTTTTTTGGTATCTAGCCTGCCCTTCCGCCACATTAGGCTGGATACTCTGGTGTACTGTATTTATAATTATTGATTCATAGGATCATATAAATCAGACGTAACTTGATGGTATTCAACACAAACTGTTAATCATTAAAAAAGTGAATTACATCTGGAATTTTCTAAAATAATTTCAAATATGAGTATTTATATCTTTGGTTTAATTGTCAAAAATATTCAATAATGATACACAATAGTCAAGAATATTTCACTTGATAAAATTTTTCTTTTTATTAGTGCAATATAAATTAAATCTTTCTGTTTACCTTTATATTAATGGTTTCTATTTTAATTCAGATTTTATACTCATTTACCAATAAAATATACAAAATATTTTATCTAATTCTACATTTAATTTTACAAAATCAATGCATAGATAAATGTTTAATTGAAATCTAATCAACTATTTTATGAGCTATAATTTTCTTATGGATATTAATTGTAAAAATTACAATTGTATTCAGAATATTGTTGTAAGAATTAATATTTTCACCATCATATAGTACATTATTAGTATTTTATATGACAATTATATTAGGAGTAATAAAAAATAAAATTTTTGTTGCATAAACTATTAATAAAAAAAATTATATTAATGATAATTAAAATAATTTACTACTATATTTTAAAATAGAAATCTTAAATACTCACACAATATAAAAAATAATCACCTAATGATGAATATGCACCTCCAAGAGTTGAAAGCCAAGACATTGCATTTTCTACTTCACATTTTTCATTAACAAGTAAACTTATTCGTTTATTCCTAAACATAAATAAAATTGTTTTGAATTGGCATTGTTCAATTTATGTAAAATTTAATATTTTTGTCTTCAAAAGTCTTTTAACTAACTCAGCTACATTTAAAAGAACAACTTGCTTAAGTTTTACTAAATTTATTTTTTATGATAAAATTCTAATTTATGGCAACTAAGATTATTTACTCTATCATGTTCTCAAGTATTATATGATATATAATACTTGAGTACATGATAGATATGCATATAATACTAGTATTATATGCATCATCATAGGCAAAGATTTTAAAAAGTCAATTAAAAAATCCTTCAAAAGAAACCTATGAAAATGAAGCAATTGAATGTGATATTTCAATATTCAAAGTTACAATACACTTTTGAACAAAAGAAATCCTAATTTTGAATATAGTGCCAAGATTAATAGAATTATACATCATCTCTGACTTATCTAAGATTTATTTCTGGTAATATTACATAAATTCATTTATATAATTATGATAATTAAAATTATTATATACAGTATATATATATAAAAATGTACATGCACGCACACGCACAGTATAGTCAACTACTTACAAGGCAAGATATGCATGTTTTAATACAATAAAAGACCATATCCATGATAGTTATAACTCCTCAGAAAAATAAAGCTAGGATCTTGAAAATTTGGTTTGATATAAGTTAGCAATCTTAAACTTTTTAATCTCCCATTTCTTTATCAATACAAGAAAAATAATATGCACCACTTTATCAATAAAATAATAATAGTTTGTGTCCTATACAAAAGATCTACCCAGGGGCGGACTGGCCATAAGGGCATTCTGGCAAATGCCAGAAGGCCCTGTGCCGTCATAACAATATGGGCCAACAGCCGACGAGCCGACTTTTTGTCACGCACTGCATTTTGAATATAATGTATATTTGTTTCAAATTCCTCTTCAATCATTTTTATTCAAATTTATCAATATTTTAGTATTTGCACACAAATAGAGACTTATATTTTAGGTAATTATTTTTATTTTGTCATTAAAATTTGTTTTGTAAAAAATATGTTTTTAATTTAATATATATTACAGATATATCATGGCAAAGATATTAAGATATAAAAATAAAGACAGGAGTACTGCAAAAAATTTATAAAAAAAAATTATTTAATTTTTTTGAAATATTCCTGTCTTTATTTTATTATTTTTCTATATCTTACGGCAAAATGATCAGAAAAAATTTATTAATGAAACAAAAGAAATAGAAACATATGTTTTAAACAAAACTGACAGAAAAACAGTGCAGCGAACTGTCCTAATACTAAGTCTAACTAGTGGGCCGCTGTCAGGATAATGCCAGAACTGAAAATATGTCTCAGTCCACCCCTGGATCTACCACAGGTGTACACAACACACTTTGGAGATCATTACTATAGGTATTGCAGTGCAAAGAAAAATTGAACTGGGTTTCAATGAATTTTGAAAGCTATTATTATTATTTATTATGATTAATCAATTATAATAATATCAATTTTTTAGATATTATTTTTATTCAAATATCTTTTGTTGTTGAATTCTAAGGTAATCAAGAAAGATTTGAGCCTAACCAACTAGATTAAAAATTTAAAATGAAACAAAATAATTAATTTTTTATAAAATACTGAGTGGCATACTTTTCACATCAATTTAAAAAATGTTATAACTTGTCTGGTTTAAAATCTAAACTGATTGATATTTTTATTTTACATTTCTAACTATACAAAACAAAAGGCTGTAGTATTCCAGGTTCCACTATGAGTCAGGAAGGTAAAGGATGGACTGACAGGCTTAGTTAAATTCTTTAAGTTATCTGGAAGATTTTATGCCATTGAATTTATATAAGAAACATATAGTGGAAGTCAATTAGAAGCTTATGATGAGTACCACACACCAATTGTGTTGGTAGAAATAGTGAGAAATGGGCTGAATAGGCTGGGCCGTGTTATCCCTGAAAAAAATTTGAAGGTATGAAAACCAGGATTGATTCTAAATTCTTCAAGCAGAACATAGATTCCTTATCAGTAAGGCTAGTAGTAAACTGAAAAAAATAATGATGTGACATGACACATTTAAAATGAATTTTAATGTGATTCCAACAATGCTTGCATTTTTTAATATTGATTATTTCCTTCTAAAGTTATGACCTTTAAAATGCAAAAATATAAATTAGGTTTCATATTTGTCTATATATATAAATAAGGTGAAATATCTGTGCAAAACACTGCTTACAGAGAGACAACAACACACAAAAAAAGTTTAGGGAAAAAATGGTTAAAAACACTTACAGATAATCTGTAAACAGTCTGGAGAATCTGGTTAAATATTAGATAATTTAAGATTGTTAGATAATCTGTTTTGATTATTTATTACTAGAAATTACCCGCTCATATAAATGAGCGGAAATATACTGTTGTGATCTAATCTTATAATACTTTATATAACAGCATATTGTGTAATAATAGCTTATCTTGCAAATTTATTTACTATATATTTTATTAAGCATTAGTTCAAATGTGTAGTAATTGCACGGGAGCCCATGGAGGTTGCACCTCACGGGCACCGTGCTCCCGACGACCCCACTCCACGGGTGGGCCCGCGGGGGCCCCACCCTTCAATGGGCCCCAGGCTCGTCGGACCCATTGGGTTTCATCTCCCCGGTGGGCCCACAGCCTGTAAGAATATGAAACCCCACGGGAGGCCCCGTGGGGTGGGGCTGCACCACCAGGTATCAAGAGGCCCCCATCGGGTGGGGGCCCACCCCCAACCCGATGGGGGGCCAACCCTGGACCTTGGGGCTCGGTTTCATCTCTTCGGTGGGCTGCACCCAGTTTTATCTCCCCGCGGCTAGTTGTAGAGCTGCCATCATCACAGGCTGACCAAATCCCATGATGGAGTCAACCGGAAGAATGGGATTCACCAGATCCCTCCTGAAAAATTGAAGGAGTGGGACCCCCTGGATCTTCCAGAATGTTAAGCCACAGCTTTACCATGCAGCCATCGAGCTGACTGCCATTTCGTCAGTCCGCGGGTCCCACAGTTTGTTCTGTGAAATGTTCGTTATCCGAACATAAAAAATCTTTCGAAAAAGTGTTTGTTATCCGAACTGTTCATTAACCGATCACCTACTGTATCTTGTACAGTTCTCATGCTAGAAATATTATATTGTAGTGTAATTATAAATGTTGGCTCATCATTTTGGGATGGTGGTAGTTGCACATCTCTCGTGTTATTATTGTGTGAGGATAATTTTTTTTTAACTTTATGATATATCTTTTCATGAATATGTAAATGTATACATGCTGTTTATCCCAAGCTATGATTGTCTTAAATTCTTCTTGTTGAAGGTTATATATAGAACAATGGATGAATATCTGTTGAAAAAATGAATGGAAAGCTGCTCTATTGCTCCTCTTATAGTTTATTTTTCGACGGATATTCATCCATTGTTCTACATATAACCTTCAACAAGAAGAATTTAAGACAATCATAGCTTGGGGTAAACAGCATGGATACATTTACACATTCATGAAAAGATATATCATAAAATTAAAAAGAAATTATCCTCACACAATAATAACACGAGAGATGTGCAACTACCACCATCCCAAAATGATGAGCCAACATTTATAATTACACTACAATATAATATTTCTAGCATGAGAACTGTAAAAGATACAGTCAAAAACTTAACATAAAACTCCTCATAAAATGATACCTAACTATTTATAATAAATCAAGAAACGATAAACCCAAATACAACGAAGAGAAAAATCTGGTGTTTACTGCATCCCAATTTTTAACAAAAGCTTAAATAGAAGAGAAGAATATATTGATGTAACAAGCAGAAATCTAGAAGACCATCTAACAGAACATAAATGGGACATAAAATCAGGTAAAACTAACACCGCTCTCACAGCTCAAGCTTATGAATATGACTTAATAATCAATTAGAATAACACCAAAATTCTAAAGAAATACAATTCCATACAAGATGGCCATTTTATGGAAGCCCTAATGATTACGGAAAGATCGAAGAAATATAATGTAATTAATGATAATTTGGGTAGTCAACTATCAAATGCATGGCTACTGGCTAATAGATTTTCTTTTTTTTTTATTTTTGCATATTTTACACCCCCTTTCCAATCAGGGAGATTACTAAGGGGTGGGGCCAGTTCCAACCATGGGCTGCACCCCCACCCCTGGAGGGAGGCCGGATGGTGAAGGACGGGGATCACCGGGCCGGGCCCATACCCCGAAAAAATTCCGGGACCAGACCCGGTCCTCCAACGTGGCACGCCAACGCGTTACCACTCGGCCATCCGGCCCGAAAAAAATCCGGGATCAGACCCGGGACGTGAACCCGGGTCCTCCAGCATGGTATGCCAACGCATTACCACTCGGCCATCCGGTCGGCTAATAGGTTATAAATTTACGTATTTCACAGTGATATAATTCTGTCCGTTATGAATGCATTATTTAATTAATTAATTATGATATATTTATTATATCAGACTATAATTATATTTAAAAATATTGAATTATTTGGAAAATTTGTTTATAATCAGCTCCTATTATTATGTATAATCGTATCTTCTTAAATTTAAACATATATGCGGTATTCTGTACTATAATCTTTTATTGTTCTATGTAAGTTTGTTTTAGTGATTTTTGCTGAAGGTGACCAAAATATGGTCAAAAACGTTTTGAATTGAATATAAATAAATGTACTTCTGCTACATAGTGCTTTGTTTATTTTCTCCTATTTTAATTTTGATTATGAATAAAAGTTAAACAGAATTCTAGAATTTAATATCTGAATTTTTTGTTATTGACAGGTTGGTTTGGATAGATCCATTAATAATTTAACAGTTCCATTGGGACAATTGAGAGAAGAAGTTTTGGTAAAAATTTTTGTGAATAATATTTTTTTTATAAATTCTGTTATGAAATAATAATAATTTTCACTTAGAAAAATTTATTAAATAAATAACTTTAAAATATTTTGAATTTTAAAACTAAAATAACAACTTATGATTATTTTTAATCATTTGCAAACTTTCACATTTGTTATGCTTCCAGTTCTAATTTGATTATGATATGAGAATTATTAAACTTTGTGTTATTTAGAAACCTTTTTCAAAATTTCTTTCTCTGTATTAAACAAAGTATCTAAAAATTTTTATGTATATACTATAAATTTCCATTTATTTGGTTTCCAAATGACTGGAATTGCTACTAAAAATTTCATAACTTAGAATTTCAATGTACTTGCAATGTACTAAACTATGTAAATTTCAATTAGTTTCAATTAAAGCCAAATTAGTTTAAGTTAATGAAATGTTATTTTTGTGTAACCTTTTTAAGTATGTTGTAAATTATATTTTTTTATTTTTACTTATACTTTGCACTAACTTTGTTTTTAACCAAGTTCTTATATTATAAATTTTTATTATTATAAGTTATAAAACAAACTGCTTAAACTCATTAAACAATAGACTCACACAAGCACTTTTTAGCATTAGACACAGTAAAAGTTTTATTTCATTTTGCGAAGTACTTTCTTTTGTAAGTTGCACTGAAAATGGCGGTTAGCCGAAAGTACTTCGCAAAATGAAATAAAACTTTTACTCTGTCTACTGCTAAAAAAGTGCTTGTGTGAGTGTATTATTTTTTGTTATTATTCTGTTTCTATGGAAACATGTAATTCTATGTAAATCTATAATAGCTGAAGAGAATTACTTTATTTAACCAAAAATGTTGCAATAAATATCTTTTTTTCTTGTCATGCAGCTATATTAGTGCTGGTTTATTTGTAGTCTTTATAGAACTTTGTTCTTATAAGCAGGGCTGGGGAGCTGGAGCTGGAATTGGAGCCCAAAGCCATGGAGCCAGGAAGTTTTGGAGGAGCCAGAGCTAAGCTGATCATATTCAGTGGAGCTGGATCCATTAAAATTTCTGATGGTTCCAGCTGCTAACCAACTATCTACCATATATACTCAAATATAAGCTGACCCCCGACTTTAGAGTTTGAAAAATGCGCAATTGCTGTATAAGCCTACCTCGATAAAAATTTGAAATCAATAAATTATGTGATCTTTGATTTTTAGTTACCGATATATTAATGCCTGATAAATTACATGATCTTTGATTTTTAGTTACCAATATATTAATGCCATTTGCCAAAAAATATAAATATATTTTATTGAAAACTTTAAATATCATATAAAATAAATTAATAATAATACAGACAGCAATATATCAATTTAAAAAGTAAAATTTTACTTATAAATACAGATAACAGTATATCAATTTAAAGGTAAATGATGTTGTGATAGTAAGGTAAGTAATGTTTCATGGTAGTGGTCATACCAAAAAATTTTTATAGTGATGGAGCCTGAGCTAAAGCCTCAGTTTTAAAACAATGACTCCAGAGCCAGAGCTGGAGCCACAGATGGAATATACTGTGGCTCTGGACCGGTGCCGGAGCCTAACCTATTTCAAGCCAGCTCTCCAGCCCTGCTTTATAAGCAGTCTTTGGATATTTATCTATGTCATTATATTTTCAAATTTTGAATAAATTCAAAATTTGTATAAAAATTTTAAAAATTACAATAATAAAATGATCTAGTGGCAAATATATTACAAAATTTTATTGTTATATAATATTTATTTATTTATTTAACAAAGGGATAGTTGACTTACCATAGGCTTAGCCAAGGAAAAGGGGAGGGGAAGTGATAAGAGTATAGGATAGCTAGAGAAAAGTAAAAAGTTTCTACCGTAAGATTGTGTGGTAGATCACAAGAGAAATGGAGGAAGTGAGTAACCAACGCCAATTTTATTATAAAATTATCAAAATACAATTGAAATATTAATACAATTAAAACATAGAAGTCGATATGTACAAAATTTTACAAGAAGTTGATATGCTGAATTGTCTGTCCAGTTGGCTTTTTCGATAACAGTTTAACTTGTACACATTTAAATTATTTGCTCAGAGTATACAGTTTGTACAAGGAAATTATATGCCGGCTATTCTGTTAACAATGATTTTACAGTGATTGAAAATTGAATTACAATTAACAGGGAAGAAAATGCAATGCCGCACCAGTCAGCATGTTTCCACCATGTAATATGGTGGAAACATGCTGACTGGTGCGGCAGAGGTTAGCTAAAAAAAGAAAAAAAAAAATGTTAAGATGAAACAAAATTTAAGGTTGTTTGAAGACACAGGATGCACCAGGTATCCTCTTGTTGTTCAGGGTGAAAGCGCCAAGAGCAGAGTTACTGGGAATGCAGTAAAATCTCTAGTACAGGTTGAGTTTGTTGAATGACAACAGCCGGTGGAGACATTCAGTATCCTTAATTGAAGAAAGGTGATTGGAACTTGGAATAATGAACACCTCAGTCAAGGAGATTGGTAGAGGAGTGTGGCTGGAGTTGTCCATAGATGGTTAGTAGGGTCAGTGAAGGTGGGATGCCAGGTGAGTTCTAATAATGAGTGTGTGTAGCACCCATATGGGCGATAAAGTTTTTGAATAGTTGGAAAGTTTGTGGAGTGTCAGTAAAACAATTGAGTTTACATGGCCAGTTTTGTCCATCTATGATGGCTTTTCTTTCAATTTGCAGTCTTTCGTGGGTAAATTTGCTGCAGAAGAGAAGGTGTTTGATATCTCGGACACTACTGTTGTCACAGGAGTAAATCGAAGAGTTGGCAAGTCCGAACCTTGTGAGGTAGTGGAGGAAATTGCCTTGTCCGATGAGGGCTTGAGAACTGTGAAAGTCTGGAGAGTAGTGATGGTTTAGGAGTCGGAGTTTGATATTTGGGAAGAATTTGTAGGTAATTCTTCCAGTGTTGCAGGTATTTCACTTTTCTTGCCATTTTAAGATGGGGAGTTGTTTGATCCCGCTTCTTAACTTGCTAAGAAGGATTTTACTATAGCTCAGATTGATGTTAACATTTTGCATTATTTCAGCAATTTCTGCTATCAGAATACAGTGGTGCCTTGCAATTCAACGTCCCGCAATTTGTCGGTCTGACAATTCAACATTTGAGTTTCACAGGTTGGCGCATGCATATGCATGGAATTGTGTGATGTCATTTGCTATTTGTCAGTTCTTTTTAGGCTAATTTAATGTTTACCCATGTTGTTTATGTTAATTTTCAAGTCTATTTTTTAGAAAGCAAAAAATTTATAATTATTATTATTTTTTTGAGTGAAATGTAAGGATGGGTTCAAACAAAACTGACCAGAGGAATAATTCCGAAAAGAAGAACACTCGATTGAGCAAAGAGATGAAAAAAGAAATTGTAGATAAAGTGCAGAAAGGTAGAACAATTAAAATATAACTCGAGTATGGCATTCCTAGGACAACTGTGGTAATGTTTTGCCACAGAGAGAGAATATTATGGGTGCTAGAGTGTATGCTGCAAGACTTCATTCCAACATCCAAGGGCTAATAAATTATGTGTTGTGTATAAAATAGTGTATTTTGTAATTTAGTCAATGTATTGTGTATAAAATAGTGTATTTTGTAATTTAGGTATACAATAGTGTGGTGTATAAAATAGTGTATTTTGTAATTTAGTGTGTTATACAATAGTAATATATAATAAATTAAATAATATAGTGTATCTCTCTCACCTTACCCATTAGGGGATTAGGATGGGGACCGATAACGAAATAATCTATTTTACATAGTCTTATAAGTAAAATATTATCTCACAAATCGACAGTTTCTCAATTCGACATTACTTTGGCAATGGATTAGTGTCGAATTGTGAGGCACCACTGTATATTAAAAATGTTAGAAAATTTTCAATTATAAGTAGACGTTTCTTTTAGAGAGAAGCCAATATAAGACATTACTAATTTATCCTATGAAAAGAACAAATTATACAATACCTATACAGGGAATTCTTGATTTACCAATTCAGTCATAAATCAGAAATGTTAAAAATTTGCAAATTACCCACCACCAATATTTATTATTGCATTCCCCCTTTATTTTAATAAACTTAACAAACACAAAAATACAATAAAGCGTATATAGGTGTTACATCGAGGACTATAAAGAAAAGGATTGAGGAGCATAAAATGGATGTACAGAACACTAGGTTAACAACAGCATTGGCGGTAGAGGCATATAGCAGCGATATCAAGATCAAATGGGATGAAGTAAAAAGAATTAAGCCAGTACTGGGTAATACATAGCCTACGATAACAGAGGCACTAGAAATAATTAAAAGGACAGAGAAAGAAAAGCTAGTTAACGACAAATTGAACTGGGAGCCGCCTTCAGCATGGAAGTATGCATTGGCTATTAGTGAAGTTTAGTTAATATTCAGAAAGGACTAATATGTAGTCTAGTCGATGCAGAATGCTTAGCTAGATGAATTGTACGTGATGGAGATGTATAGTTAATTTATAGTGTTATTGTTATGTTAACTGTCATATTAATCTCTGTTGAATATACAATAGAGATGTGAAGATTATTGTGTCTTTGTAGATTATTTATTTTAGTAGTTCAAAAGTTATTTTTCTGTTATTCTTATATTTTTAAATGTTAAAGTTACGCTTATAATTTTGTAATTTCTAATGCAAATGAGAATTTTAAATGTATTCTAAAATGTTATTGTTACCATAGTAATGATCTTAAAAATGTTCGTTATCTTAATTCGAATGTAGAAGTGATAAAAAATACCTGAGTATGGCATATGTACGCCGAAAGTGTTAGTATTGTATAAAAATTGATTAAATTGTTTAATATTATTATCCATATTTAACTGCTAAAAACTTCATATAATAACAAACTAAAAAAACAAGTTCTCTTTGTAGTATAGTACTCTACTTAACTTTTATTATTTAAGATACAAACGTTTTTGATGCACTTTGCATCCTCTTCAGGTATACAACACTTTCACTTAATCAAATCTAGAGACTTTTACAATATTGAGTCCTTCCAGAACAATTAATTTAAAAAGAATAATTTTTAAATTAATTGTTCTGGAAGGACTCAATATTGTAAAAGTCTCTAGATTTGATTAAGTGAAAGTGTTATTATAACTGAAGAGGATGCAAAGTGCATCAAAAATGTTTGTATCTTAAATAATAAAAGTTAATTAGAATATTATACTGCAAAGAGTGCTTGTTTTTTTAGTTTGTTATTAAATTGTTTAAGCCTATAACTGCAGAAAGTGCTGTTTATTTATTACTTAAGCACAAAAATACAAGAAACAGATACAAAAAGTATCCTTTTTACATATCAGACCATTGCTTAGAAACTTAAATTCTTTCTCAATTGCATTGATAAATCACAGAATTTATAAATGACATCACTATTGTAAGTAAAGATGGTCATAAGTCAAGGACTACTTATTAACAATATACAGTGGTGCCTGACAATTCATCAGTAATCCGTTGCTGAACTAATGTCGAATTGAGAAACTGTTGATTGCGGGAAAATTTTTCCCATATAAGACTATGTAAAATAGATTAATTCATTATCGGTCGCCATCCCACACCTCTAACTAACGGATGAGGTGAGAGATTTGCACTATATTATTTACTTTATTACATGTGTTTTACTATTGTATAACACACTAAATTACAAAATACACTATTTTATACACAACACACAATTTATTAGCCTTTGGATGTTGGAATGAAGTCTTCCAGCAGACACCTTAGCACCCATAATCTCTCTCTGTTACAAAATGTTGCGACAGTTGTCCTAGAAACACTATACTCAAATTACATTTTAATTGATCTAATTTTCTGCATTTTATCTACAATTTTTTTCTTCATCGCTTCGCTTAATCGAGTGTTCTTCTTTTTGGAATTATTCCTCTGGTCAGTTCTCTTTAAACCAATCTTTACATTTCACTCAAAAAAATAATAATAATTACAAATTTTTTACTTTCTGAAAAATGTAGAATTGAAAATTAACACAAACAACATGGGCAAACACCAAATTAGCCCAAAAAGAACTGACAAATAGTAAATGACATCACAAAATTCCATGCACACGCATGCGCCAACACGCGAAACTCAAATGTCGAATTGCGAAACCAACGAATTGTGGGACGTCGAATTGCGAGGCACCACTCAATATTCAGTACCTCTGGGTTCAGTGTAAATTTTTTGTAAATTTTGAATTACAAATTTTGCAATTTAAGAACAAACTTAGAAAAGTATTATGTTTGTGTGTCTGCATTAAATTTGTGAATGACTGTACATATTATTATGAAAACAAACATATCAATAGTCATGTTAGAATTGACACAGGTACTCATATCAAATTAGTCACATACATTAACTATTATAATTTGTAAGCTGTCTGTATCTGAGACCAATGATTTCCATATCTTATTATGATGTTCAGTTTTCTTTCTGATGATAGTGGAATAAGATCCATACAAAAATATTGCTGTAATAGGACTACTGTTTAAAAACTAGTAATTACATATTTTAAAAATTCACAAACATTACTGTTGCCAAAATACCACTACTGGTTTTTAAGGTATTTTGCAATTCTTTAAATTTATCTAGATTTACTTAAAGTCAATTTTCCTTTGCCTATTTTCTAATATTTGGTCATAGATATAGCTTCTTTAACAAAATTTATTAAAATTTTCACTTAAAAGACAATACATTCTCATTTTATAAAACTGTAAACCATAAAATAAAAAAAAATATTGCATTTTATTTTTACATTGATTAGTTAATGGGCTTGCCTTTGAAGAAAACATGTTTTTGACAGAAAAGTCTTTTTATATTTTAATTTGACATTTGGCAGTGCTGATACTACAACTGCCAAAGCATTTGCATGTTTCAGACTGCAGTGTTTAGCAAAGTTGCATTTTGAACATTGTCCCAAGACTTCCTCATCCCATTTATTAGTTTTTTTTGCAATAATACTACAACATATAAAGCAAACAATATACTATTGTCATCACTAAATAATTAACACTTTCTACTTTTCTTTATAAATAGTAGATACAAACTCTGTTTTTAGATAGAATATTTACTTATTTTAATGAAACTGGAGTGCTTTTGGCTTGATTAAGCTCTCTTCAGCAGTTTTTAGTTTACAAACATAAAATAGAATAAATATGAGTTCTGATAGTTTGAATATGAAATTAATTAAAAACTAGTATGGTTGTTATAATTAATATATTTTTACAGTAAAGTATATATAATATTCTTGTAGAAAGAAGGAAAATTATAAAATATAATTAACAGTATTTACAATGTTATACATTAAGTAATTTATACTAAATAATAATAAATTGAAAAATAAAAATAAAATAATATTAAAATAAAAATAAAGTAAAATAAAATAATGAGTATAGAATTTTTTACAGTGAAAGTTATGTCATTGATTTTCATTCACCCAGATCCAAGGTGGAGGTACAACTTCCAGTGTTGCTTCATTTATAACGTATGCTTTATTTTTCCAGTTATATATTTTGATGGCTTCTGCTAGTTTTAAGTCTTTGGTATTTGTGACATGATTAATAATGTGTACATCTCCCCAATTTAGGGAAAGATTTGTTTCATAAAATCTTTGTGTGAGCATGGTGCCTAAGTTTCCATTCACTATGTCCCATTTGGCTCAAGAAGTTTTGTTTTTACAAAACAAAATTTAAAAACAAGACTACTTGAGCACAAACAGGACACAGCGAGCAGAAACTTAGGCATCATGTTCGCACAAAGATTTCACTAAACAGATCTTTCCATAAATTGGTGAGAAGCACACATTATTAATAATGTCACAAATAGCAAAGACTTAAAACTAGCAGAAGTCTTCAAAATATATAACTATCAGTATTACTAGCACTATGGCAGGAAATTAATAAATATATACACAAAAGCGTAAATAAACCACAAATTAAACAAAATGAAGAAGCGCTTTCGATTTATTTTGAAATCATCATCAGCTTCCAATAACAGAATAACAAACTGAATTCTATAGAACGCACATATAAATTTAAAGTTAGTTACTATGGTATCATATTAATTACAAAAATATATTAAACATGAATAAATACATAAATAAATTTATAAATATAAATGTGTATTTAATAATATACAAATAATATAAATAATCATTAAAATAATAATAATCAAATAAATAACGAGAGTGACTCGTACTAAAGGCGTTATTTCCGTTTACTGCATCACTTCTACGCATTGTTATAAGTAAACGGAAATAACGCCTTTAGTACGAGTCGCTCTCGTTATTTATTTGATTATTATTATTTTAATGTCACCTCCAGATAAAAATATTCCGTGAGGATATTTCAGCTTAACTAACCTAACAAAATGACAGGCTTAGGCCTTGCGCATTCATGGACTTATGGGAAGGATGGAAGAACAGTAATTTTTTCCGATTAAAATAAACTCGGAGACAACGTAAAACAAATCAAAGATTTATTAAAGAAGGTAAAGGAGACAACGTAAAACAAATCAAAGATTTATTAAAGAAGGTAAGAGAGTGAAGACAATGTAAAACAAATCAAAGATTTATTAAAGAAGGTAAGAGAGAGAGACAACATAAAACAAATCAAAGATTTATTAAAGAAGGTAAGAGCTCAGAGACAATTTAAAACAAATCAAAGATTTATTAAAGAAGGTAAGAGAGACGAAGACAACATAAAACAAATCAAAGATTTATTAAAGAAGGTAAGAGAGAGAACAATTTTTTGGTGTTAGAATGGCACCCGTACCAGGTTAAGGTCAACAGGTTGGTCTTAGAATGGCACTCATACCAGGTTGAGGTCAATTGGCTTGGGGATCTCTACCACGACAATGCTATTAATCACTTCCGAAAAATGTTTGGGGATCTCTACCACGACAATGCTATTAATCACTTCTGAAAAATCCGAAGAGCAGCAGCGATATTGCATAGAGAAAAGCAATCGATATTGAATAGATTGGAGAGAAAAGCAATCGATATTGGACAAATTCTTTATTGGAAAATAAACATATAAATGAAAGAAAAGCAATCGATATTGGATAGATTCTTTATCGGGAAATAAACATATAAATGAAAATGCAAGATTATGTATGTATATATTATTCTAATAGATGAAAATGCAAGACTATGTATGTATATATTATTGTTATTACTATAAAAATAAATAAACGTAGTAAGAAATTATATAATTTTTATTTATGTTTTTTGTAAACATAGTAAGAAATTACATAATTTTTTATTTATGTTTTTTTGGGTCTCCGGAACGAATTAATAGATCGGATTTTTATTTATTTTTTTTTTTGGGTCTCCAGAACGAATTAATCAAATTCCCATAAAAAATCTATGTTATTTTGGATCTTTGGAACGAATTAATCAAATTCCCATAAAAACCTATGGTAAATTGATGATCAAATGAATTAATCAAATTCCCATAAAAACCTATGGTAAATCGATGATCGGTTAATGAACAATTTGGATAATGCACATTATCTTGGAATGGATTATGTTCGTTAGAACAATTTGGATAACGAACATTTTCTTGGAACGAATTATGTTCATTAACCGATCACCCTCTGTATATATATATATATCAAACAATTCGGATAACGAACATTGTCTTGGAACAGTGATCAGTTAACGAACAATTCGGATAACGAACATTGTCTTGGAACGGACAATGATCGGTTAATGAACAATTCAGATAACGAACATTGTCTTGGAATGGATTATGTTTGTTAACCGATCACCCACTGTATATGGTGCAAAAGCCTCTATCATCAAAGGAAATATGTTTAAGCATATCATATTTACATTTATTATAGTAGGGTTTTAATAGTTTGAGTTCTGTTCATTTGAGATTTTGTATAGTCCTGCTTATTTGAGGTTGTGTTTAGCCAATGGTGATTCATTACAGTTAGTCATTTATTTTTGTTGTTTGTTAGAAGTGAATTTAACTAAAGTGTGAAAATCATTGTGTGTGAATGTATCTTTCATACTTTTATCTTTGTTTATTAGAGAGAAAAAAGTACTAATCAAATAATGCTTTGCATGTGGCTAAAAATATTAGCATGTCAAAAATATTTCTATTTGCTAAGTCTGATTCCATGATTATTTTAAATTTAGAAGTAGCAAATGTCTAAAGAAGTAACATGCTACTTAGTGATTTAATAGCTTGCATTTTGGGGTATAACCTAAAGATCTCAAATTAGATCCCAGATTGCATCATATTGCACCATTTCAATTGTTATATAAATCAGGTTTTTTGTTCTAAGTGACCTTATTTATTCCAATAATGAATAGGATTTTGAAATTTTTTAAATTATAAAAGAAATTATTGATTTATATCAATGAATAATCATATTGTTCTAAGACTGTCTAAGTTGGGAAGTTATAATACTGTTTGTTCTAAGTTGGAGGGTCAGCTTATACATGGATTGGCTCATACACAAGTATATATAGTAGTGTTTTTTTTTTCTTATTTTATTTGTATACAGAATTGATTAATTATAATAAATAATGAACATTATATAGTCTACACTGATCACAAATATACAATGAATATGATTTTTACATATATTGATTGAAACTTAATATAAGCATAAAATAGCTAATTCCAGATTCTCCAATACAAAAATCTCTCTCCAATCCTTCACAAAAATAAATATATTATCTAATCAATTAAATTAATTCTATAAATTACCTTGAGGAATATTTTCATCTTGTTTGCTTTTAACTTCTGTTATAAATCCCATCATCAATAATATTATGAATATCAATAATATAGGAACTCTCAATGATCCAGTTATTGTTGCAATATGAAATATCAAAATAGTCCAAACTATAATTGAAATCTTGCACAAAATATCTTTAGATTGAGGAGTCCACCAAAGCCAAAGTGTAATCACATAGCCAATTATGATTGTCCAAACCTTAAAGAAATAAAACACTAATATAATACCAAATAATATAATTCAGTTAATTTTCAAAATAGTCAAAGGGATAATTCTTAAAATATCAGACAAAAAAACTAATAAAAATGTTATAAATATTTGACATGTTTTTTATTTATAACAACAAACAAATGCTTTAAATAATACACTATGACATTTTACAAAACTTTTTTTTTTTAATAAAACATTCTAGTCCTCACAAGCTTTTAAATCAGTAAAAAAAACTCTGCTAAATTACTTGTATATACAATAAATTCACCATAACAAATTACTATAAGCAGTAAACTTTTAGCAAGAAAAATACATTTATTCATTTAAATGGTTCTATATACTAAATAAAATATTTTCAATTTATTCTGCCCTCATCAGTTACCAACTACATAAGTAGATTATTTTAAATGATTTAAAATAATCTACTTCTGTAGATTATTTTAAATCATTTTTATTACTTATTTTCATTTTCCTTAATGAATGGTTTAAATTTATATGATCTTTTATGAAATCACTGTTATTGAAATTGAATTGATTATTTAAGGCATTTTTGATATACAGTAACAACTCACTATAATATACTAATTGAAACCAGAGAACTTATACTTTTAAACAAGTATAGGAAATACATTATAGAGGCTAAGACAATTCTAGATTAAAAGTTGATTTAGATATTTAATTAAGTCTATTTTGTGAAGAATCAAATAATTTTTATCTGCATCACAAAATGTTATATTGTTTCATTTCTATTTTATTGTCATTTTTATTATTATGTTAATCATTTTAACATTAACATTTCATATTTATTTGATTCAACAGTTGTAAGCATGTAACAATAGAAGACAGTATCTTTGTTCATAATACAAGACTTACTTTAACCAAAGGGTAATTTCTGTTAAACTGATATGTCAATAAATTTAATTGTATTGTTTATAAAGATGTTATTAGTTGCAATTCAACACTTTATTGCATTTTTGTTTCCTGCTAATGACGTCCTACTGTGAACAAAAGGATGTTCATCAAAATTTCCACAAATTGAATCATTATTTATGTAAGATATTTTAAAACTTCACTTGTTTGCTTATAAGTATTGTTAAAATTTAAATTAATACAGATAGTTCTCAGTCTTAAATAATCAAAAACAACTTGTTTAATATTATAATAAAAAAAAAAACAGTCCATTACAGCTCTTTAGCAAGTACAAAAATTTTTTTGTACTTGCTAAAGAGATACTTAAAGAGTATTCTATTTTGTAAGTGAGAGGCACTGAAGAGGAACTGCTTAAGGTTCAAAAACATTATTCCAGAATAAAAAAATTTTTGTACTTGCTAAAGGTAGTTCTCAGTTTACAAGGTGTTGCATTTGCAAGATTTTTTCCAGAATATCAAAAAAAAATCTAAATTATAAATATTAATTGTAATAAATAAATGCTAAATATTCATTAAAAGACATTTCAAATCACATATGTAGCTATACAATATAGCTGAGTTTGTAGCAGAAACTCCAACATCTATGAAATTGGAAAAATCAAAAATGGCAAATCAAGAAGCAGAAAAAGCATGCTTTCTGGTTGCTATGGTTTTACCAGCACATTGAGTAAATAACTTTCATCCCTGGATTGTGCTTAAGATAAAGTGAGCAGATTTTTAATGTTGGAATGCGAGATGTGTCCAAATAAAAATTAAAAAAGATAACACTTCACAGTGGTGAGCATCTTATTTTTTAGTTTATTTAGTTGTGCATCATTAAAATGTCTTAGATCTATCTTTTTATGCACTTATTACTATTAATTTCCTGATTTTAATTAATAAAAGTATGATCATCTTAATAAGACATTTTGATAACCTCTATTAATTTATTCTAAACAGAATATTTTTATAAATAAATTAAATAGGAATTTAACATAACTATATTTGAAATAATAAGAAAAAAAGCACTTTTAAAAATAAAGACAAAATTAAATAGAAACATTTTCATCCATTCTAACAGATTAAATGAATCAAGAATATTTCTATTTAATGCTCACTTAGCAAAGTTCTTAACATAAAATGACCAGATATTTTATGTTGGAATGCAGGATATGTTCAAATAACAATAAGAAAAAATGCTTAGCATATTCTTCAAGACACCACTTTCTTAGTTTATTTAGTTGTGCATCATTAAAATGTCTTAGATCTATCTTTTTATGCACTTATTAACATAAAATTTACAAAATCACATACTTCTGGTAAATCAGGAGTGGCCAACAGATCGTCCTGGATCGACTAGTCAATCGCGGGACAATCTGTAGTCGATCTTCGTAAGTTATCAGACAACTCTCTTACTGTATAGTACCTTCTCTAGACAACTACAGTCAAAATTTCGCTTTATTGCTGAGTATAATCAAAAACTGAATAGCCGGTAGCGGCAGAGGATTTAGACAAAATTCTAAATTCACTGATGATGCCAACATGGTGCCTATGAATTGACAGTTGTGAGAGTTGAAGTGAATTGTTGTGTTTGAGATTTATGAGTAAAGTAAAAGGGAAAAACCGCTGCTGCTGCCAAATATTTCGTTTCGGACTAATGAATGTGGATGTACCGCAATATGTTGCTACAGTTGGACTATAAACCAGCCTTTAGATTGTATTATGTTGATATTCCCTGTGGGCAGAAGGTAAGAATATGCCCACTGTCCGACTCTGCATGGAGTAAAAGGCTCGTAAAGAGGTCACCTCAAGTTGGTGGTTCTGATGTATATTACTGGGGAACGCTTGTGAGCTCCTATACGAAATTGGGACTGTCTTGGAGGTGCCCACATCCGTCACTGGGGACTGCGGTTGGGCACCATACGGACTCGAACCGCTCAGCGGGCTTGCCTGCCTCATTTTCTACTTTTTCGTATCCTCTTTACATTCGCATGCTTTTCATATTCAGGGGACAAGCTAATACATAACCCCCATAGGGATTAAGAACAAAAAAATAAAAAAATAAAAATATGTTGATATTTCATAAATTGTTCGGTTGACTGTTGCCTTGCTGCTTACTCATTATTGTACGTTATTTATCTTTTACATTTTATCAAATTATTTTTTAGAACCTTTATATTTAGAATGAGTAAACAAAAGAAACCAAAACGTACCATTTTCACAAGGAATGGTAGCATCACTACTTTTTTATAATGGTAAAAGAGAAATGTTGTTGTTTGATTTACCACTCATCAGTAGCTATAGCTAAGAAAGGTAGTTTGGAGAGACATTTATCATTTCTTCATAGTAAATATCAGTTGAATTATCCTGTATATAGCAATCTATGAATTAAAAAATTGTTGATCTCAAGATTCAATTATCAGACCAAAGAATTTCGAAGGTAGATCGTGACTCGTTGTTAACATATAAAGTAGATCGTAATGACAAACAAGTTGGCCACCCTGTGATAAATTAATAAAAAAAATTAAAAATATTCTTCTTTTCATAAGATATTAATAAATATTCTTCCTTATTGGAATTGAATAGTTCCATTTTATCAAGTTTTAAGTTTTGCACATTTTGCCAATTAATACCACTTTTAAGATTGGTCCACTTAAAACAATCAGTATGTTCAAATTGTGATAAGTGAAGTTCTAAATATTGGATACATTTTTCATAAAACTGTTGACATTAGATTTGAAGGAAATATGTTTTGGACCAGTCAATCTCTTCTAAATTTCTTTACTTATTAAATACAGTGAGTTTAGATATTATATATTCCTTCTTTCTTTTAATTTGAATTTTAAATTGGCTATTTCTTTAACAACCTCCATAATAGTATTTTTATCATCTTCAATACTTATCACCAATAGTCACATACAAGTGGAATCATTTGTTGCCAACAAGATTGCCAGTTAATTACAATAGCACCATCTAGCATGAAGTAGACGGAAACAGCAATTTTATACCAATGCAAAAATGTTGAAAAAGTTACATGTACATACAATCCAGGACACTTTCTGGGGCATTTTCATTGTGGGACTAACAACTCAAATCCAGGACATCTGGGGCCCTATCCTGAACATAGAGTAAAACCGGATTCGATTTGTGACGTCAGGAGTCGACACGTTTCACCATCGGCTGTTAGAAATTGAATCTGAGCTAAATTGCTATTCTGAACAGTGAGTTTGTGAGATTCGATTTTATATGGTAGCCTGGGTTCTAGGATTGCATACTTCCGCTAGTTTGCAGCCAATAAAAGAGCTTTTTACTGACATCGAGCAACTCAATATCAAGGTTGTAGCTGGCTGTAGTTACAACTTAACAAAAAGAATTGTTATTAGACTTTTTAAACAAAAATAGAAATTTAATTACAGAAAAGTTAAGTATTAGTTTTTTATGATAAAGGACAGGCAATGTTTATGGGAGAAAGTGATCGAATTATTTTATTGATAGCCTTACTTCACTTATGCATCGATTGACTAATCTTGAGCTATTGTTTCTTGATAAGAGCATGCAACATAAAACCTCAAAGCAATTAGAACCTGTTAATTAAAAAGTAAATACGTATTTATTTAAAAAGATAACTCATTCTTAAAAATATGTGGCTCAGTGGCTAAGCTGTAGCCATCGTTGGTTGTAGCATAGCATAGGCTTAGAAAGTAAAATTAAGTAATAATTTTATTTAAATTAAAGTTGTTTTCATATGATTTGTTAAAAATGATGAATTGGTTAAAATCATTTAATATGTGTGCTGACATAGCTCTTAAACATGTAAGATATATTAATATTAGAAAATTGTTGAATAGAATAATTCTAATTAAAAACAAAATGAATGAATGCAGGCTTAATATATCTCCATTTTCTTTAAATATTTTTTATTTAAATTTATTACATCATTTTTCTTACAGTAATGCATATTAAGTCAATTATATGTTGTTATTAACTAGTTTTGGATTCTAATTCGGCCCTTAATTCTTCACACAGAAATATGACTAAGTCTTTATTTAATCAAAATAATTTTTAAAAATCTCGATCATTCAAATCGAAGGCATTTTGTTCACCCCTAAAAAGGGGTGATTGACAATGAAATAATTTTAAAAAATCTTGATCATTCAAATCGAAGGCATTTTGTTCACCCCTAAAAAGGGGTGATTGACAAAGGTTATTTCTATTTTCTCCATCTTCAATGTCGTGTAGAGCAGTGGTCTCAAACTTAAATTATTTGGCGGGCAAAAATGCATAATTCAAAAGGAAATGAAGGTCCGAATATTTTTAAATAAAATTGCAATGAAAGAAAAATCTTTATTTGTAATTATTTTCATTTTTTTACAAAAATATCAAAATAACATCATATAACAATGAGATTTTGAATAATGAGAACATTAAAACAGTTTTATTAACGATGAATTGTAATAATTTTCCTACTAATCTGTATTTAAACAAATAGTAAAACATCTTTCGGGCCGGATGCAACCCGTAGATATGTTTTACTATTTGTTTAAATACATGCGGGCCGCATCCAGTCCGCAAATTGTTATACCACATAACAACTGCAGCATAGAAGTTTGTGGGCACATCTGACCCGCAAATTGCTTTACGGGCCAGGTGAGGCCCACGGCAGCCATTTTGGGATCACTGATCTAATAGATGCAATAAAACAAGTTGACCTCCCATATTTCGAATGTACTTGCCTTATTTCACTAGTCGATCAAGTGGTGAAATAATATTGAACATGAAGTCGAACCCTGAGATTCCGAAACAGGAAGTCGTCGATTAGAATAGCAACAAACGGAAATGGTTTAGAAATGACGTCACTTTTATCCCATCATGCTATGTGAGTCGAATGTCATATGCTGATTTCACCATTCAGAATAGGCATCCTGGTCATCTTAGCTTAAGGCAGTAGTAGTTTATCTCTATAACAGCTAATCTACTTATCAATAAATAATAAAGAATAAAAATTCTTTAACATTTATATGACAATTTTATTATTATTATTATTATTTGCTTAATTTTAATAGGCATATTTTCATTTCTTTAGATAAATAAATCATTGGTTTAATCATAAACTATTGAATTTTTACTTTTAATTTCATTAAGGTCAAATTTCATTGTTGAGAACAGAATGCCTCTCTTTAACTGTCTATAGTAAATTGATTATTTTTTACTTTTAATTTCATTATGGTCAAATTTCATTGTTGAGAACAGAATGCCTCTCTTTAACTGTCTATAGTAAATTGATTCTTAGTTTACAAGTTCTGAATTTACAAGCTTACTTTAGAAACAAATTAGTTAGTAAAATCGAGTACAGGTATTTATTATATAAAGTAATTATTACTCATTAAATTTTTATACAAACATGATTATTATTATTTTGTATTATATATTGATTATAATTAACAAATACCATATTTCTAGATTCTAAGATGTCATCAGTTTACCAATTTGACAGCTGAAAGTATGAAGAAATAAAAAATTATTCAAGTTTTATTATAAATCTATAATAAAAGTACTGTAAAACCTCAATTATAAGACCAAGTTTATTTAAAATATCAACAGTACATCAAAAAATAAGTGCTTTATATTCCAATTTCTAAATTATAAGATAATTATAAGATGTTCTGTACCAGAAGTTCACTATCTTGCTTATAGTTCTAACATATTAAGCACCTAGCATATTTAAAATAAAATTTTTGTGTATTGTTCGGATTTTCAATTATAAAATGCAATTGTAATTTGTGATTGATATTTATAGAAAGGATTTTATTACTGTATTTGTTTAAACAAGTTACTATGAAAAAAATATTGTAATTAATCGTGGATAAATATTTTCCCAGAAATATTACACACATCATAGATAACATGCAGAAAAAAATTTACATTGTTTAGCATTAAAATAATATATAGATAATGCATTACAGTTGATTCTCATTATTTGTAGTAGTTACATTCTGTAAATCCTTCGCAAATACTGAACCATTGTGCCTATGGGAAATATAGAGCTAATTATGTTCCTGCAAACCTTTTCAGCATTATAATTACAGTAATCTTTATTTAATTTTTTAAAACACTAACTATGTAGTAAATAAAATGTTATTTTTGATGGGTAGTTGTTTGATGTGGCAGTTAACACACTGTCTTTCTGAACTCCATTAAAAAACTGCATCAGCCTTGTCTGCATCGCTTTTTTTCCTCAGATCTTCTAAAATCTTGGTGTAAGGAGTAAATGCACGGGAAGATAGATGTCTAAATTTGAGGTTACGTTCAAACATAGGGTCACATTCTTCTGTGGGAATCTGCAGATGATATGAACAGGCTTTTGGCTTACCTGCGGTTCTGTGGAGTGAGCAAAACGAGAGAGAGGCTACATATGGTAATCAAACAACTTCCTTTATTAGAAAGAGAGAGAGTTTACATTGGTAACAATATTTTCACTGCTCAGCAGGAGTCCACAAATAAGTGCGTTCAAACATAGGGTCATATTCTTCTGTGGGAATCTGCAGATGATATGAACAGGCTTTTGGCTTACTTGCGGTTCTGTGGAGTGAGCAAAACGAGAGAGAGGCTACATATGGTAATCAAACAACTTCCTTTATTAGAAAGAGAGAGAGTTTACATTGGTAACAATATTTTTACTGCTCAGCAGGAGTCCACAAATAAGTGCGAAAATTCTGCCAAAATCGATTTTGTGGTTACAAATAAATTTTTGCAAATAGTCAAATACATGAATACAGAATCTGCGAATGATGAGAATCGACTGTGTTTTAAATCTTAATTGTATATCTTATTTTATATCTTAATGAAATGTTACTTTTTAATACTTATTCACAGATAAATATATTGTTTATCTGTTAAAAGTGCAATATCTCCGCAGCTCAGTAGATGTTACTTCCTGATATAGAACAGCAATTTCTGATGTTTCCTATTAAGTACAGATAAATATATTGTTTATCTGTTAAAAGTGCAATATCTCAGCAGCTCAGTAGATGTTACTTCCTGATATAGAACAGCAATTTCTGATGTTTCCTATTAAGTTTCTACAATCTCAATGATTCTGATGAATTAGTAAATATCAATGATTATTTTATATTTATTTGGAACACAAGATTTGCACTTCTGATAATCATTATGTTTTGGATGCATGACAATTCATTAATTGTGAGAAAATTTTTTTTATGTTTTATTTTGATTTAAATTTTCTATCTCTTAACTTGTTTGAATATATTGTAAGGCTTCTTTGAAAAATATCTAAGAGGAAAAAATCCTGTTATTTATAATCAGGACAATTATGATTTGCTTTTTCATACAAGAAATGAAAATTGTCATATGACATTTTTTATAATCAGTCTTTTTTAAGTGTGCTACCTTTAAAACATGCTTATTACAAGTCAATTAAATAGGAATTTGACTGAACTGAAAGTTTCTATAAAGACAATTTGACTAACACAGATACTCTTATTTATCATCTAGATCACTGCTGGACAGCAGTGATCTAGATGATGAATTTTAATGAAACTGAGGGCCATAGCCGTGTTTACTAGAGATATGGAGGGCCGCAATTAAAAAAAGGGGCAGGGGCTTTGGTACTTGATATGCTATTGTCTCAACAAACGGAACGCTTAAATATAACGCTTTTTGGAAACCAATTTTTCCAGATTAATAAACCTTATTACAAAATTATATTTACCAGATTGTATCCAATAAACATTGACTGAACTGAAAGTTTCTATAAAGACAATTTGACTAACACAGATACTCTTATTTATCATCTAGATCACTGCTGGACAGCAGTGATCTAGATGATAAATTTTAATGAAACTGAGGGCCATAGCTGTGTTTACTAGAGATATGGAGGGCCGCAATTAAAAAAAAGGGGCAGGGGCTTTGGTACTTGATATGCTATTGTCTCAACAAACGGAACGCTTAAATATAACGCTTTTTGGAAACCAATTTTTCCAGATTAATAAACCTTATTACAAAATTATATTTACCAGATTGTATCCAATAAACATGTTAACAAAAAGTTATAATATATAAACAGTTAAAAGATCTAAAAGAAGTATGTGTGTACCTATTTAATGTGATAAATGAGGGTGGGCAGCAGCATTTACAAGGACTGGATATTGACATCCATTCCTGTCGTAACTATCTGCAGAATATGTAAAAGAGAAGAATCTCCAAAACAGGTTCTGAATCGATTCTTAACTATATCCATGTTAGAAAATGCACTTTCACACAAATATTGGATATTGACATCCATTCCTGTTGTAACTATCTGCAGAATATGTAAAAGAGAAGAATCTCCAAGACAGGTTCTGAATCGATTCTTAACTATATCCATGTTAGAAAATGCACTTTCACACAAATAAGTACTACCAAATGCTGATATTACTTTCCAACCAAAATCACAAAGTTAGGAAAACGTTTGTTAAACAAAGCAGTTTACCCATGTGATTTGATATGAAAAAGTCATTTTCCCACCACTATTTAATATACTCGATTTTCATTTTCTATTTTAAGTTTTTTCTCATTCATTTCACAAATGCAATGAACTCATGGTAAAATAAAAATAAATTAAAATGCAAAATTAAATTAAACAGTAAAATAAAATTAAAACAGAATTTCACAACAACGGTCACACAATCACTGAAACAGGTGTGTGTTAGAAACCAAAAAATAACTAAGTGAGTGTTAGAAACTAAAAAATAACTAAAATACAGTCACAATTCAAAACTTTAAATTTAAATAGCTAAAAAATTGACATGATTTGTGTGCGGATGTGTTGATTTTTGTGTATTGAGTGAGTCTACTTAGTTCTGGTCTGATTTCAATTATTTGTTTTTCGAGTCTTATAAAAATGTGGTGTCATTGATAGCTTGTCGAACGTTAAATAATTACTAATAATTAAGAAAAATTAATTGAGTTAATATAATTCAATTTTAGGATTCTTTTTATTAATCCAAAAAAAGTAATAAATAAAAGTGAAAAATATTAAAAAGTAATATTATATAATAAAAGTGGAAAGAAACATTAAAAAATAATATTATATCACAAATTGTGAAAGCCTCGCGGGTCATTTTAGGATTCTTTTTATTAATCTCTTAAAAAAGTAATAAATAAAAATGAAAAAACATTAAAAAGTAATATATATATTATATCACAAATTGTGAAAGCCTCATGAGCCACACAAAATGGGTTGGAGGGCCACCTTTTGGACAGCCCTGATCTAGATCAGTGGCTCTCAAGCTTTTTTTTCCTGGGCCACATGCATTTGTTTGCTATATTAAGCAGGCCACAACATTCTATATCAGCAGTTGGTAACCGGTTGGTGTCATGTGAAAAAATTTTATGAGTGCATCAGGAAGGACCTAGCAAATTAGGAAAACCTAATTTTTCAAGATTTTTAAAAAATTTTTAATATCAGAATTTTATTTTATTTTTTGCATGTGGGAGAAGAATTACTAATAAAACAGTCTTCAGCACTTATTAAACTTTAATTTTTTCGCTTAAATAACTATTAAAGAACTTTCAGCTTAATAAAGCCATCATCAGTAATAACACTTATTTAAAAGTGTTATTACTGATGATGGGTTTATTAAGCCGTAAGATCTTTAATAGTTATTAAACTATAATTTTTTCGCTTAAATAAGTGCTGAAGACTGTTTTATTAGTAGTTCTAGTAAGAAGCGAAAGTATATTAAATCTATTTTGGGAGAAGAATTCCATGCTTTCATTAAATTCATGACTATGCATTTCGGGCCGCAAGAAAAAGCTTGCCGGGCCGCAGGTTGAGAATGGTTGATCTAGATACTCCTTTCCAGTTAGTTTCAGTACTATATGATTCGATTTTTATGTGATACAAAGAAAACATGATAATTTCAATATATAAAAGAATTTATTGTAACTTACCAAATAATATGTTGTGCTAAAAAATTCCAATATATTTGAGATCCATCGCAAAATTACTATTAATCCAGAATGCATTCCACATATCAGTGTATGTGGAAGAAAATTGTAAATCAACAGCACAGCAGGAATTCCTAAAGATATTGCTATAATTGCCTTAATATACTTAAGCAAGAAATCGCCTACTGCTTCTGACATTCCATCAATGAATCTAAAGGGCACTGCAACTGATCCAACAATTAATGGTGTATTTGTAGTTTGAAGACCTTTCAGCCAATTTTTGAATACATAAGCCAAGCTGGCTTTGAACGGATGCAAGACACTTCCAAATAACACAGCCCAAAGAAGAGGACGGAGGAAAGGTTCCAATACAAAATATACGGCAACAGCACCTACAAAAACTATTAAAACAAGTAAAATCGCTGCTGTGTTATAAAATGCTTGCTTGAGTGCTTTCTCGTGTCCTTGAGGAAGAAAGTTAAAAACATCAAATGCAAATTTGGCTTTAGCATAATCGGATTTAGTAGTCATTTTATATTCCTAAAAATAATTACAGTATACTTGAAATTCAATCTTTTCCTGATTCAAATTTTGATTCTTCATTAGCCGATGGGAAAAAATAACTATTTGAATTCTATAATAAAACGATTAGCGAAATCGTAATTTTTGGAAACATATTAACTTCCATCACATCAACAGAGCAGCGAACGTTTAAGTGCCATCTATATTTTTTAAATTCAAAAAAGTTTATAAAAAAATTTATTGACTATTTTTATTAAAATAGTCAAAAAAATAATGAAGTTTTTTATAATAAATATTATTTAACATTCAATCTAGCAATTGTGTTGAATTAAGTGAATAAATTATAAATAGATGAAACATAACATTATAATGAAGAATTTCAGTATAGCATAATCGCAAATATTTATTCATTTTTATTATTAATCAACTAGCGAAGGCCTCGACGTTGTTTAATGCATCTAAATATTTAATTTCAATTTATAGACATCTATAGTCTTCCAGAAAAGCGATTACTAAGGAGTGAGACTTTTTCTGGATAGTTAATGCTGCTTTTCATCCCTCTGAAAAAACTGAAAATGTTGGATCTGGGAATTGAACCTGGCTTTCAAGCTGGAAGCACAGCACACTTTCATCCTAGAGGATCCAGGACAATTCCAGGGTTCAACACCTCATTTTTTTCAAGCGAGGTAAGGACCCGACTTGCTGAATCCCTTTCTCCAGCTGACGGCTGATTCAATTAGAAATATGGACGCCCAGTGGTGATCTATGAAAATTTTAACAAAGGGCTCGCACTTTATCTTATAAAACAAAATATCAAATTCTAATTAAATGTTTTAATTTTACAAAAAGAGAAAATACAAATAATTGTGCGTGCACAAGAAAGCATTTTAAAATTATAAAAAGTTTTTTAATTTAAAAAATAAAAATAACAATAGCTTACTTATTGACAATTTTTAATGGAAAACTAAAAAAATAGGACTTCATCTCATCGTCTTGATGTTAAACAATTTAATACCCGACAATAAATTTATTGAAAACTGACGGCATTTTCCAGCAACTGTTTAAATTTTAGGTTATCTACAACGCGTTTGACTGAACTTAAATAAAACCAGACGAGACCCAAACACTCACTTCCCATGTTTCAAAAACTCTTTTGCGCGCTAAGTCCCTACCCGCCTACCCTGCTTCGGAGAGCATTATTGCCAGATCATCACTATTCGATATATACATTCAAATATTCAAAATACGAGGAAGAGAAAGACTAATGTAAGTCAAAGTATGATTATGAATTATGACATACAAGACATGTGTTTTTCTTGGAATAAATAAACAAGCAAACAAAAAGAACAAGGTGCTCGCAAATTAGAGATAAATTTAACAAAGGGCTCGCGCGAGTCCCCTGCAGCTCACATTGTGGACGCCCCGTGGTACGCATGGAAATTTCCTGCCTAATACCCACCGGGTGGAAAGTGGCGTTAAACCACGTTAAACCATATAGTAAAATCACCCGTCTTTTAACAATCGCCGGATGAAAAGTGACTTAAAGTCACACCTGGACAGCGGTCACTTCATATTTATACAGTTAATCTGAATTTGTAGTGTGCCGACGTCACCTTCCAGAGATACAACACCGAAAAAAAAGCTATGATATCCACTTAAAGGTTTCGTTTTTCGTGAACTTTGATTAGAGAGCATACTTTAACTGTAGCTGTATGATGATCAGAATGAATGCTGATTATCGACAAATGATAAACGACACAACTAGAGAAACGGGATGTTCTCCCTATTCTCTAGTTGTGTCGTTCACCTGCTACCTGAGTCTGTTCGACTCAGGTGCAGGTGTAGGGAGATCGGAAGAGACGGTTTATGATGTGGTGCATGGTGAGTGCCAGTCGGCCTGGAGTCTTACGTGCAGTGGTCAGCAGTGAAAGGACTGTATGCTTTAAAGACAAATAAAGTAGAGGATATGTACAATGTTTTATAGTTAGTGATTATTATTGTAAATGCTATAGTAGCCAAGGCAAGAAACGTAATTGTACGGTAGATGGAATGTGGGACCGTTGAACAAACTAATATGTAATATTAGTTTGTCCCACTATCCCGCATTCCGTCTATGTAAATCAAATATAGTAATATGTAAATCGAAATACTGTATTATATAGGAACTATACAAATATTCCTATAAATTCAATACACGTGTATAAATGTCAACCTACCACAGACTGGCTAACATTAACTATAGGGTCAATCAAGATTGAGAAAGAGTTCCAACGAATTCTTCTTAAAAAACTGGAACTAGAATTAAGTCCAAATCCTCTAAATTGATATGTGAATTGATTTTCTCAAAAGAAGCTGTAGATATGAAATACAAATTCGAATAGGATTTTCCAGGTGAAAATATAATCACCATACTATGTGGCACAGTTCGTCGTTCCTTGATTCTTCACTTTCCTGCCAGGTGTGGTGATCTGTGGTGGGAAATGAAATGTACCGCTGCTTAGTATTTTCCGAGGGAAAGCGGCGTAAAACCACACACATAAAAAAACATCAAAGTATTTATTATGAAATAGCAAATTTATTTCGTTTAGTAGTATAAAAAGTGAAATACCATTTTTCAATTCTATAAATGATTATTATAAACAGATGCTTCATTTAATTTTTTATCGATACAGATTTTGAATAGACATTTTATAAATTTCATTCGGAGGACAAGATATAAGCCAATCAATTACAAAAGTCCTGTATAGGCCTACATATTTTTGAATTTATTGAAAATTTAAAAAAATTAAGACATAGAATTCACACGTCTATTAATAGCAATGAAATACAAGATATATAATTTTATTTATAGAATAAAAAGATAACTGAATGTGAATATTTTTTGCTATTTTGTCTTTGGTATACAATAAAATATGTAAAGCACTGCATTGTTTAGATAAGATAAATTATACTCCATACTATATTATAAAAAAATGCATCACCCCAAAGAGCATAAAGAGGTATTCATACTATATTTGCATTTTAAATGGCGTTACTATTCGTATGGAATTTTTAAAGTCAGTGTAAAAAAAAATTATATATTGTCTGTTCTTCATAAATTCACGAGGCAAATCTGTAATTTGTAAAATAATCCAAGTATAAATAATTAAATTTTAAACTTTCAGCAAAATTAATTTAATTTAAGCTTTTAAAATGTTGGTAATGTAATAAAATAAACAAAAAAATCAGTGACTAAGGATATAAACATTTTCTAAGCAGACGATTCGTTTTCAGTTCAATATCTTTACACGGTGTTTATATAAGTTTTATTAACAAATTAAAATTTAATTATAGTCTATATTTATTGATATGAAAATACTTGAAAATAAAGTTTAATTAAATATACTGTATAATGCAGATTATAGATTTAAGTATATGTACTGTATGCACAGTACTGTTTTTATCTTGTGTTACAAGCATCCATGGTTACAGGCTATGATGCAATCTGACATGTGGATGAAAGTATAAATGTGATTAGATATGTAATGATTCCATTATAAAAGAAACATTGAAACTTCTACTAAATAGATTAGAGGTGAATTTTTCTATGTCAAATATATTATTTTTATATTTTAATAAATATTAATATTATTCGATTATCAGAATTTGTTTCATTACGTAAAGTGATAATGAAACGGTACTCCTCTCTTTATTTGTTTATTTCCTTTACTCTTTTAGTTTTACATATTTGGTAGGATTCTAGTTCAGCCATAGCACGCGTATCTATACATTAGAGCAGGGGTGGCCAACTTGTTTGTCATTAAGATCGACTTCATATGTTAACAATGAGTTCGCGATCTACCTTCGAAATTCTTCCTTTGATGGTGAAAATAGAGATAGGAGCCAAAACCACATATCCCAAAACGACATTAGCCCAAAACGAGATATCCGGCAGCGGCGACGGTTTTTTCCTTTTACTTTACTCATAAATCTCAAACACAATAATCCACCTCAACTCTCACAACTGTCAATTCATAGGCGCCATGTTGACATCGTCAGCGAATTTAGAATTTTGTCCAAATGCTCTGCTGCTACCGGCTATTCTGTTTTGGGCCATACTCAGCAATAAAGCGAAATTTTGGCTTTACTTGTCTAGAGAAGGCACTATATAGTAAGAAAGTCGTCCGATAACTTACGAAGATCGACTACAAATTGTCCCGCGATCGACCTGTTGGGCACCCCTGCATTAGAGAATTGAAGATTCGCCACCCACCGACTGATGTATAAAATACGAATCGTGATGATTTTCAGAGCAGGATCAAATATTCTTGTGGTCAAATCTATGATCTTTCCGAGATAACCTCAGTGAAGTTAGCACCAACTTCTAGCCCCACTTGTCCTTCAAGGTCGCTAGGCGTCAGCCGCGTCCGGCGCAACGAACGAGAAAAAAAATTAAACTTTTACCTGATCATTATTGAAAATATCAAAAACAAAATCACAACTTTATTTCTCTATGTGTAATTAAACTAAATTGAAAAATAACATTAAGAAATAACTTATACACATTCAATAATAAAGGTAAATATATGTTCTTAAGTTATATCCATTTTCCAACAAACTATGCTTCCTGTTCTAATGGCATCATAGGGGCTGTGTTCATCTTAAAAGTCCACATCTACCTGCCAAGTTTCATCGCCCTAATCATCACAGTTTTTACCTAACAACTGTTTGAATCTCCCACACAATTATCTCTTCACCCCCGACGACACATCGATCGCTGTTTTCCACCAAACTAAGCTTCCTGTTCTAATCCCATCATAGGGGCTGTGTTCATCATTAAAGTCCACATCTACCTGCCAAGTTTCATTGCCCTAATCATCACAGTTTTTACCTAACAACTGTGATGATTAGGGCAATGAAACTTGGCAGGTAGATGTGGACTTTAATGATGAACACAGCCCCTATGATGGGATTAGAACAGGAAGCTTAGTTTGGTGGAAAACGGTGATCGATGTGTCACCAGGAGTGAAGAGATAACAGTGTGGGAGATTCAAACAGTTGTTAGGTAAAAACTGTGATGATTAGGGCGATGAAACTTGGCAGGTAGATGAGGACTTTTAAGATGAACACAGCCCCTATGATGCCATTAGAACAGGAAGCATAGTTTGTTGGAAAATGGATATAACTTAAGAACATATATTTACCTTTATTATTGTATGTTTTAAGTTATTTCTTGATGTTATTTTTCGATTTAGTTTAATTACACATAGAGAAATAAAGTTGTGATTTTGTTTGTGATATTTTCATTAATGATCAGGTAAAAATTTAATTTTTTTTTCTCATTCGTTGTGCCGGACGCGGCTGACGCCTAGCAACCTTGAAGGACAAGTGGGGCAAGAAGTTGGTGCTAACTTCACGGTGGTTCCGAGATACTGTACACGATTTTATAAATTGTTAATTTTAATTAATAAAAATCATTTACTAGAATTAAATATTCACCACTACCGACTCGTGATTAAAAATGCTTTATGCGGTTTCGATGTGTTAAACTAATTAAAAAAAGAATAACACTAAAAGATGCATACCTATATTTTCAAACAGTAATGAATGCAGGTAGAAGTTAGAATTGGTTAAAACTCCCCATTTAACTTATGCATACGTTTTAATCAGTAATAGTATCCATTATTGATTAAAACAGAAATTATAAACTTATTAATTATGCGGTTGTAATGTGTGTGTACCTTATTTTGATTATATAAAATAATTGTATTGATCAGTATTTTATTAATTTACATTTTCGTTTTTTAGTATTTTTAATTTAAATCAAAATAAAAATACAGCAAGAGCTAGTCATATATTAGTTTTAGTATTTTTAAATAAGCCTCTTCAAATTTTCAAGTTCCACTGCTTAGATAACACAGGTAATAAAATAAGCACTTTAAGTAGAAAACAATAATTTATTATTAGCTAATGAATAACAATAAGATAGCAATATCAAATTATTACCTAGGCTGACAAGACCTAAACCTATGGTGGCAAATTCTTAGGACTTTTTGCTAGCAGTTTAACTATCTCTGCAAGAGGAGGCTGAAAACATTACTGCATGATGTTATTAGTATTTATATTTATTTATTATTAATAAATTGCTGTTTTCCAACTTAAAGTGTTTTTTAGATTACAAGTACGAATCAAATATGAATAGTAATGCTTTGAATTACAAAGCATTACTTGTACAAATCAAGTACAAGTACTTGATTCGTACTTAAAGATTGAAGTACTGTATTTCTTTTTTTTGTTTGAACTTGCATAGATAGATTGCTACATAGATCCAAACTAATTTTGAAAAAGACTATACTATTTTCTGTTCCATAAAAGATGACACTGAAAATAAATACGGAATAAGCATGTTTTTCTGTCACTATAGATGGTAAAGCAATACTATACTGTGTTACTTATATTCATTTCAACATATACTATAAATTGTTCAGTGCAGTATTTTTGGCATTGAAACATAAAAAAATTATTTAAGGCCAAATCTTAAAGATGATAAAAAAATTCCTTTTCTTTTCTGACTATTAAAAAGGACTTAACATCACTAGATTATACAGATACAATGAATTTGCTGAAAAAGTTTACTCATAAATATATATAAAAAGATACAATAAGTTATAAATGTTAAAATATATTTATAATTTTATTTTCAATAAAACTTTTAAACATTTAATTAAATGATATTTCATTTAATTTAATTCAGATTAAACCTTTAAAATAAGTTCATTAGGGATTGCAATTACCTTGAAGTAATAGCACTCCATAGCAGTTGATAAATAATAATATAATTTAATATAACATTTTCAGTTGTATAAACAACCATCTTCAGCATCAAGAATAGAATTAAATATCTTTTTTGTTCTGATATAAGTTGACATCTATGTATATGACATCTGTTTTGTAAACAAAGCCAAAAATATTTGATTTCTAATCCACAGATTTTGAAAAAGTTTAAACATTTATAAAATAGATATTTAGCATTTGCTTACTTAAAATTTGGAACAAATGTTTTGCATAATATGATTTCAGGTACAATATGCATTAAGAAAATGCAAATTTTATATTAAAATATGGTATTTTAATAATATACATTCTCATTGTTTTAACATATTTGCAACAACAATGAAAATAGTTGTTGCAATGAAATCCATTGCAATCAAATATTTTCAAATAATTATATCTGACTTTCAATGAATCATGGTCATGATTCCTGTAGTAATTTATTCTTTTCATTTTGCTTAACTGTAAAACATTTAGCAAGCTTATATGAATTTACTGTAATTGTTTGGAAAGTGAATTTTCAGAAGTGTATGTTGTATTAATGCTATTTCTTACACTTCTAGTTACAAGTGTGGAAAGAACTTTTAGCAAATTAAAAATTATTAAGGATTACAAAAGAAATTCTGTTGGCCAAAGTAGGTTACATGATCTTGCGTTATTATGTATTGAGCACAAAGAAGCAGCAAAAATGAATATCAAAGATCTTATTAATGATTTTGCAAATGCAAAGGCAAGGAAGAAACAATTTTAATTTTGAAATTTCGTATTGTACCTATCATATTTTTCTGTACTTTTATATTATTATTTTGTAAAAATGTATTATAAAGAAAATAAAGTATTTTTTTTATTTTTTAAATTCTTTATTACAGTTTTATATTTTTTGATGGGGCCTTGGGCCACATTTGCATTAGGACCCAAAATTTCTAGCTGTGCCACTGGATAGAAGGCAATAAACAAAATATAATAAAAAGAAACCAATAGAAGTAGAGATATTCATATCAGGTCTTTCCTTTGATAAGCTACATTCACTCTACAATGATTTTTCTTTCTCAGCATATGTGATGATGAAAATGACTCCCCAAAATTGTAGACCCTTAACATTTGCCTGTTTAGGGGATAAGATAATCCTGCATGGACATATATATTTATGATTCATATTAACCAATCACAGAAATTAGCAATTACACTATGGTCATAAATTGATAACATTGTAAGTTGAGTACTACTAGTAAAATAAATGTAACCAAAAATCTAGATAGATTTCAAAAGAGACATATTTTATAATCAATGTATCTAATTTCTTTGATTTCATTTAGTGCATTTGTGCATTTTTTGAAAATGTAATAGTAATTTGTTTGTTTTTTATCAAAGTTTATGAATGTTTCAAACAAAATTATAGTATTTAGTAAAAATAAAATATATTGAGAGCCGTTAAATTTTGATATAATACTGAGATGAATATTATACTACAGATAAGGTATTATTATTTTGAACAATTTCTACATAATTTATGTGTAAAATTAATGATTCGTAAAGATTTTTAATTATAAAATATATGAGTCTAGATAAGACATACATAAAACTGCTATCTTCAATATAAATAGTAGAAAATAATTGTGTTAAATTAAAAAAATATTAAAATTAAAAAGTGCTACTTAGTGCTTGATTTATTTTCTACTATTTCTAATATTAGTCTAGATTTTATATATAGATTTTTAATAACTATGTATAATAAAAAAATAAAACCTGATTAAAAATTCATCTATAACAAATATAATATACAAAATTTCATTGTTAATAATAAATAATAATAGAATTGATTTAATATAATTGAGAAAAGTTTGATTTCATATAAATTAACTAATTGTTCATTATAAAAGAGAAAAACAGTTATTCTTAAACCAAAAATATTTTATTAAAAATATTTTTGGTTTGAGAAATAAGCTTGTTGTTCTCTTTTGTATTATCTGAACCAGATTTAGTTCACATATAGCTTCTTTAATATTTAAAATTTTTGTTTTTTAAATGAATTACTAATTAAAATTTTTTTTTCAGGTGATTGATTTTACTATCATATAGAAGAAAATGAATTCAAAAGATAAAAATACTGTTCACAAATCTCTTGTGGATACCAAAAATTATATTTTAGAATCTTATAATAATAGTCATAATTTACAACTTTTCTCTTCATCTCTTTCTCAGTATGATTCAGAAATAAAAAGATTTAGTTCTTTAACTCTTCAAAATACTTCAAATGATGCTGTTCAAAATAAATTCATGTGAGTTCTAAATATATTTTTTTAATTAAATGTTTATCTATTAATTAAGGAAAATCAGTTTAGATAAAAACAAAGTTTTATTAAATTTTAAAATGAAGAACTTTTTGGTTTTAACTTATTGAGAACAGCATATTATAACATTGGTCATATGAGCAAGAAAAATTTTTTTAAAGAAATTATTTTATATACTTTGTACTTTATATGGCTTAAGACAATGATTTCAAAAATTTATGTAGCACTGCCTCCTTTCATATAAAAAAGTTTGTTTTATCCTCTTAAATTTCATAAAAGAATTTATAGAAATATATATTTACAATATATGAAACTTAAATATAACTATGTAATTGTTTCGTATTAAATTTCCATTAAATATGAATAAAACATTCATTAAACAAGTTTTTTTTTTTTTTTTTTTTTTTTTTTTTTTTTTTTTTTTTTTTTTTTTTTTTTTTTTTTTTTTTTTTTTTTTTTTTTTTTTTTTGGAAAAAATATTTCTTATAGCCTTAACCCATTGAATACTTTTAAATCAATAGATGTCAATGAAGTGGAACATAAATGATAAAAATAATAAAGAAATGAGTTTAATAAAATCAGGACTGAATTTTTTTTTTCAAGCTTTTACAAACTGGTGTTTTTGTGTATATTTGTTGAAAATATGTCCTTTTGATGGTGGTTTCTAAATGTTTTCAGTTAACAAATATTTTTTTAAATTACCTGTAAACAAACATTGTTTATATTTGAACAGCTCAATAGAATTTGGATTATTTTATCCAATCCTTTAATTTTATAGTCTAATCTATAAAAGTTATCCCAATTATGTAATTCAATAAATTATATTTTTGAAATTAAAAAAAAAAATGGAGATTACTGACATAGACAAACATTGGATTAACATAAGAGATGCAATAATAGAAGCAGCCACAAACATATTGGGGAACCGAATACAACAGAAGGGGAAAGAATGGTATGACGATGAGTGCAAACAAAAGATAATGGAAAGGCAGAGTTATTGGATGATGTGGTAACAGAACTCAACAACAGAGAATTATGAAACATATAAACAGTGTTGTAGAGAAACTAAATCACTGTTAAGAAGAAAAAACAAAAATATATACAGCATCTGTTCGAGGAAATGGAAGCAAACAATAAGACCAATAATATATGGGAATTATTCAAGAACATTGAAAGATGGAGGAAAGGATATCAACTAAGACACTCCATAATTAATGATAAAGAGCAAAACTTGATTACTGACTGAACGAAAGTTTTAGAGAGATGGAAAGAATATTTCGAAGAACTCCTAAATGCTCAACAGGAAGAGGACAATATTTATATAAAAAGTACACAATCTGAGATAAACAAGAAAGAGATCCCCGAACCTACAATAGAAGTACATAATAGTATAAAAAAGTTAAAAAACAATAACAAGGCAGAAGCAAAGTGGGCTGAGGGAATCACCCTGAAAAATACCATGTCTAATGTGTATGGGTTCTGTGGCTACGTGATGGTTATTTAAGAGTGATATGTAGTGTTTATTATTATTATCATTATAGTACATCAATGTTGGCACGGAGTATCTCCAGGGCAAAGCGCTATGTCGGACAATAGCTACTTGTGATGTTTAATTGTGAGTTAACTAACTATCTGTGTCAGTGCTGAGAAACTTTCTTACTATGTTGCATGTATTGAATAGTGAAGTTTTTGAAGTGTTATGTATGTCTTGGGAAGTAGATCTAGTGTTTTTGAGGCTTTTGTGTAGAGTGTGAGGGATTACTCCTGTTGAGGAAATAATGATGGGTACTGTAACTACCTTTTGCATTCCCCAAAGGTGCTTAATTTCTTGTGAAAGTTCTGTGTATTTGCTAATTTTTTGGGTGAATGCATCCTGGATGTTGTGTGTGTCAGGTATTGAGAAGTTTATAATGTAGGTAACTTTGTTTTGTTTGTCTATGAGAGTGATGTCTGGTCTATTGTGATGTATGGTTTTGTCTGTTATGATTGTTCTGTCATAGTACATCTTGTGTGTTGAGTTTTCTAAGATTTTATCTGGTATGTATTTGTAATATGGTGTGTGTGTGTTTATTAATTTGTGTTTGTTTGCAAGCAGACGTAATGTGTTGAATCATTTCGGGTGCTATGTGGCATTTCCTACATATGTGATATTTGTTAATGTGCTGTCTTTCAGTATGTATTTTCTGTAGTTTTTCATCATTTGCTAAAGTGCTGTCTTTCAGTATGTATTTTCTGTAGTTTTTCGTGAAGCTATTATAAACCCTTCTGTTTCAGTAAATAGATCCTCTCAGTATGTATTTTCTGTAGTTTTTCGTGTTTATTACCTGGTCTTGTATTGCTTTATAAACCCTTCTGTTGCAGTAAATAGATCCCCTGACTAACCAGCTGTTTGACGCTTTAGCGTCTATGAAGTGTTTCTGAAGGTTGTGTGGGAGTCTGCATGGAATTCCTTTCTACATCAGGATGTTTTCTTATATGTGTGCAGTGTTGTCTATTTGGCATGGAGTGTTGTTCTGAAGATTTAATGGTGTTATGTTTCTATCTGCCAAGACAAAAGCTTTGTGTAGTTGTGATGTATGTTGTTTTTTATGGAAGAA
>AYEL01086670.1:0-24305 GCA_000484575.1 Olivierus martensii
AAACCACAATTTCATGCTGTATGTATTCAGTGTTGAAATATCGTGACAATTTTTGCTTTTTTTATGGTGTGAAATCAGTAGCTTCCCTATATCTTTCAATAGATTAGATTCATTAATTTCACACTCACACAAAATATAAATCATGAAAAAATTGAATAAAGTCACTTATTTTATCTCTAAAATATTGATTGAAAGAAAAATATACAATATATATTAACTTAATCAATGAAACCAAAGAACAGTAACTGAAGCATGCAATGCTAATATGTTGCATTTCACTGTTTCTGGCTTTATTGAATAATATATATTTTGCCAACATTATCAAAAAATACTAGATAATAATTTTCTGACACAATCTAATTCACAAATACAAAAAAATTAAAAATACTTAGCAAAAACTAAATTTTTTGTTGTGAGTATAATAATTTGGCCACCCACTGTATTTTCAACCACCAGTCTAATTTTTAACAGATACTTATGCAGTTTTGGAAAACCAAACAGATGTGGCATGTAGGTGATCTTATTATTGAAGTCCTTAAAAACCCAAAAAATTTATTCCTTTTTACAATTTACCTGTAATTTTTTCAGATTTAATATTCAGATTTGATCTTAGGTCCTATGGACTGAAACCCAAAGTATTTCCTGCTCATCTGGCCAATGCTATTGTTACATTAATATTAAGAGATCAATATTATATGATTTATAACAATGGCTGGCTATATGGCAGAATGATAAAGCATTGAACCACCTGAAGAAGGCCAGGATTGAATCTGAATGATTCAATTCTTAGGATCCACACTTACAAAACTATATTTAGGAAAGATAAAGATCTGTCTTGATGAATCCTATCATTCACTTGATAGATGATCCCACCATAAGTATGAGAGAGCAGTGGCAAGCACTGGAATGCTAACAACTTAGTAACCTTCAGTTGGAAAGTTGTGCACAGCAAAGAAAGAAAGAAGATATATAATAATTCTCAAGACTTTTCCTATATATAAGTTATACTAGAAGACATATAGTTGATGATGAAGTGAAAGACACACTAATTTGAAATTTTGTCTATAAGTGCCACATTAGGTAGTGCTGGACCTGGATGCAATGATTGTAATTTATTATGCTTTAGAATTAAAATTTTGTGATAGAAATAGAATTATTTAACTTATTTTATATGCTGAAGATAGTTCAGTAAAACCAAAAATGTTTTGATTTATACTATATTTTAATCTATTAAATGAAATATATATAATAAATTCCTTTTATTTGTTATGTGCTTGAATTGACTATGAACATTTTACAAGAATAAGGTAGATAGTATTGTATTTAGTGATGCATCATATATATTATTAGTCAAACGTGGTTGGCTGATGTCCCTTTTTTGGACGAACCACTCCTGGCATATATAAATGAAATATGCCTTTTAACTGGAAACCCTACAGACATGGAAATGAATGCACAAGTACTTGAAGAAGAGACATGCCATATGGAACTCAAAATAAACAACAATAAAACAAAATACATATTATTGTCGAGAGTAATGGGAATGGAGACAAAGAAATTGACAATTTGAAATTTGAGAAAGTTGACTGCTTCAAATATCTGGGAACCATAATGAACAACAGGAATGATGTAAGGAGGAAATTAATACATGATTACAACATAGTAATGCATGTTATTACTCACTCCAAAAACTGTTCTCTTCTAAACAAATCTCTACAAATCTTAAATTGAAAATATACAAAACTATAATCTTACCTATAGCCACATATGGATGTGAGACATGAACACTAAGTAAACAAATTACTAACAAATTAAAAAATTTTAAGAAAAATTTTTGGACCAAAGAAAGATGAAGAAACAAGTAATTGGAGGATTCTGCATAATAGAGAACCAAAAAAAAATACAATAATCATGATATTATACAGATCATTAGAGCAAAAAGGCTAAGATGGGCTGGACATGCAGCAAGAACAGAGGAGAATAGAGGAGTATACAGAATCATGAATGGCAAACCTAGTGGAAAAAGACCAATTGGAAGACTACCTCTCCGATGGGAAGAAGGAATCATAGGGGATCTTAAGGAATCAACAAATCATTGAGGATCTTAAGGATCTTAAGGAACTGAATGGGGAACACTGGAGAGAGATGGCGGAGGATAGAATGAACTGGAGGTCAGCTATTAAGGCAGTCATAGGCCCTGTAGCCTATAGAACCAGAGAGAGAGAGAGAGAGAAATATTTTTGAAATTGAAAAAAAATCAAAATTTTCATAAAATGAGCTATAAAAGGCATAAAGTCAAAAAAATTGTAGATAATAAGGAAATAATTATTAATTTTGTTAAAATAAATTAAATATATCTTAATCATTAAGCTTTTGTTTTAATTTCACTGAAATTTAGGAGAAAATTGCAAAAAATGAAACAAATATCCTCAGGCCATTTAAAGGGATGTAACACTTTTATTGCTTTATAACAGCCACTTACTTCCTGGGAAATTGCAGCCAAACCTATTTCAGGTGTAGGTATGAAGAATTGGGTGCTGAGAAACAAGAAACCATTTGCAGTTTGATAAAGGGCAGAAAATTTATTATAAATGATTATGTATGAGATGATACCATTTTTGTTTATACAGTGGATAGATGAATTAATCAACATAATCCATTTAAAGACAATGTTCGTTATCCAAATTGTTCATTAACCAATCATCGATTTACCATAGGTTTTAATAGGAATCTTTTTTCCATAAAAATTAGTATCTAAATACTCCTGCATCTTTAAGTAAAAGATTGAAAATATTACTGAATAAACACAATCATCGATTATATTCACTTAAAACTGCTTAAAAACTTCCTTTTTGAACAATATCAAACAGCACAAACGCAGTAATCATCAATTTACCATAGGTTTTTATAGGAATCTTTTTTCCATAAAAATTAGTATCTAAATACTCCAGTACTAATGTAATAATTCTAAATGCCTGAGGATGTTGTACTAGCACCGAAAACGTTCGCATTTTTTCGATGGTAGAATAAACATGGTATAAAACTAACTGCGTTTGTGGCTGTTTGATATTGTTCAAAAAACACAATCATATTTGCAAAAACCTATCATCAATTAAAAGTGAAACTTAGAAAACGAAACTACATACGGCATGTTTATTGGCAAAAACCTATCATCAATTAAAAGTGAAACTTAGAAAACGAAACTACATACGGCATGTTCAGTATTCCGAGTATGCACGAAAAAGTTCCTGTTCTGGTTATCGATAGCACATTTACGTTCTTTTGTTAAATTTAAATCCTTTGTTTAGACTTTAAAAGTGAGGGAAAATTCATATTTTTAATTTCTCTAGCACAAAAATTATAAATTAATTCCAGATAGAGAGGGTTTTGAAGAAAATACTTCGAGATAACTATTGAAATTACATTGGTTTAATGCCAAAAGTGCACAGAAAAAATTTTTTCCTACATATCAAGGGTTTCGAGATAAGAGGTTCGAGATAACAAGGTTACACTGTATTTGTTTTTGCTTTGTTATATAAACATCATCACAAATCTGTCTATGGCATAATGTGGAATGTTTGCAATAATAGAAATCTTTAAAATTGTAATAAAATGAATGATTTTTGTACAGTTTATTGATCTATGTGCTATTTTAGATTTATATATCTGTTTTAAATTATTTTGTGATTAGTTTCAGATAATTTTCTTTTTGAAATATAAAATTAGTAGAAATGACACAGATAAACCACATGATTTATTTGCTCACTTTATTAACTCAAAAACGTCACAGGGCCAAAATAATTAATGTATCACTATGAAATTTTTAGGATACAAAATTGCAGAATTTTTTTGAATTTCTGAGATTTATAAGAATTTTCTCGAGAATCAGGAATCCCGAAATAATAATAATAATAATTTTTCGAGAATCAGGAATGAAATTTTCTCATAAATCTTAAGATTCCTTGAGATGGGAATCTCGAGCACAATCACTACTTCAGTGTAAATAGGTTGCTAACCACTGTTTAGATCTTTATATAATAATAATGAAATTGAGAATTACAATAATGTCTTTGTTGTTGTTTTAAAATTGGTATTTTATATATAATTTTGATTGATAATGTTTTATATAATTTATCTTGTTAACATTTTACAGATATCAATCTAACGAATTTACAAGCACTGGAAAAAGAAAATTAAATACTTATGAAACATGTTCCTCAAAAAATAGATTTTTGCAAATAGATCAAAATGTTACTAATTCTTTATTAACATCAAGTGAGTTAAATTTTTAAATATCTCAATGTTTATTTTTAAGAATTATTTGATTATTTTAATTGAATTGTTTTTAAGATAAGCTTTTAATAAAATAGAAATGTGGTTCTTGATACAATAAAGAATTTATATTTAATAGCTAATGTGTTTTTATAATTTAGAAAAAGATAAAATAATGAATTAATAAAGTATTGATGATTTTCTTTCTTTCTTTTCTTTTTTTTTTAAGAGTTTCTTTTTCCTCAACTGCAAAAAGTGCTGTTTTTGAGTTTTTTAAGTATTTAGATTTTCTTTTTATTATGATATATGGAATTCACTAAAAGTTATTTGATTTAGCACTTAAATTTATTAAATTTATTTTTTTGTTTGAATAAAGCACTTGTTGAATTATCTGTTTATTAATAAATTTCTTGTTTGAATTGAATTATATATTTATAGTCCATTAATAAACTTTATCATTATTATTATTTAATTTTCAGTTTGTATTTCTTTGTAGAATTAAGTTAACTAACTTTCCATCTTATTCTCTCTTTGTCTAGCATATATAACAGTTGTATCAAGATTTATATGGTTAGAATACTCTTAAAAATACATTACTTGTCAATAACAGCATATATAAGCCCCTTTTAAAATGTGCCTGTGTATGCCACATTATATTAGAGATTTATTTTTGAAGGGGCCTATGTATTTTATTGACAAGCAATGCATTCTTAAAAATATTTTGACCATAGAAGACTTGATACAACTGTTAGATAAGTTAACTAACTTTTCTTTAATGTTTGTCTATTTCTAAACAGCAGTTTTTCTTTTTTAGTTCCCAAGTAAAAGTTCAGCTAGCACTTAGTGAATTCTCGGTGCAATGTTTTCTGTAATGTTAGGTTTACAATTTGTTTTAAAATTAGGAACATAACAAATAATGTGTGATGATATGTGAAACACAGTTTTCATATGACATGTTACTATTGTTGAGGAGGAGAAATAAACAATATTGTGAGAATTTTGGGGGCATTATCAATAATAATTCTTATTTCAACATCTCCACCATCAGAATTTGGCTGTGTTTATTATGTGCACACATGGATCCATGATGCAGAGGTCCAGGATTTAGAAATTGATTCAAAATAAACTTTATAATAACAAAAACAATTATTTAAGCAAAAGAATATTAGTAAGTGGCTAACAATAAGACATATGAAGCAATATATATTAGATTAATATTATAATCCTTGAGAGAAAGAGAGTTCCACCGTGACTTTCCGCACATACCTGAAAGAGAGTTTGCCGACCCTATATCAACAATACATCTTAAAATAAACCATATACTAAACAAATGTTCACAAGTTAGTTTGCACAGTTCACAGTCTTCATCGGCTGTCATTGTAATCATCTGCCATTGCTGTCCTTCGTCATGGTCTCTATTGGCTGCCCCTCTGATGGGACAAGTTAATGTTCCTGTCATTAAATTTACATGATTGTTGTCTTGTTCACTTCTCTAAAAAAAATCAACTTCTTCTGACTCTGGTTCTGACCAATCTCTGTCTCTCTATCGGACACTGAACTTGTATTTATTCTCTTTTTATCCAGAGAAGGAACTTTCCTACAGAACTAATGTGTAGTTTTGCATTTGACGTAATGATTAATGATTAATTATCAAAAATAATTATAAAATTTTATATTTGAATTTTAACAGAATTTTATAATTTTTCCCACAAAACAAGGGAGTGTCATCTGGGAGTCTCCAGAACCTCACATCATTGAAGCAAGTAAAAGTGACATCTTCACAAATACAAAGTAATTGTTCATTAAACAAAACGAACAATACAACTTTAACAAAGTATTATATATACCGTATTACATCGAATATAAGCCGCACTTTTTATTCGAATTTTTAAGTCGTAAAGTATGGATGCGGCTTAAATTCAAAGCGAATACCTATTATAAAATCATTTTTTTTCCGATTTTTCAATTTTAAAATCCTATTGCAGTTTAAATTCGGGGGCAGCTTAAATTCGATGTAATACGGTATATATATGATCGCTAAAAATGTGTGGAGGATCAGAGCAGAATTAATCCATTGAGGTCTGTTGACATGCATATGTTGCATAATTGATATATGGAGGTTGTTGATGTGTATAGTTGTCATGGAAATGGAATAAAAAAGGATTAAAAAAATTTAAATCCTGATTTAATTAATATAGATGTTGCAGATCAGATTTTTTGTGTTTAGTGGCTGAAAATATACACTTTCAATAGTGATTCCTAAATTTTTTTAGTTGCTGAAATTTATTTTTGAATTATATTTTTATGAAAGTTGTTTTCAATGAATCCTCTTAGAATTTGAATTTTTTCATTTAATTTTTTTGCTTTTTTAGTCTGTTATATTAAAATAATTCTGGTTTAGATATGAAATAAATTTATATTTTTGAAATTTTAAATAAAAATTAAACTTTTTCTATGTTGATTTATAAAATTCTGAAAAATTATAAAATATTGTAGATAATATGAAAGTATTAATTAATTCAGTTAAAATAAACAATAATATTTCTTAATCATTCATTTTTATTCTTATATACAAAAAATGAGAAAATCCAAACAAAAACATCCTGAGCTATTTAAAAAGGTGTGGTACTTTTATTAATTTATGTTTCCTGGGAAATTGCAGCCAAGCATACTTTACTGCACTGCATGTGGTATTGAATATGGTGTAAGAATAAAGCATATCATGGCTAATTAAAGTAAAAAAATACTTTACTATAATTGGCATGAGTATAATAATAAATAAAAAACAATGTTCTACACAAATATTAGCTCTTACAACAAGAAAAGTTTTTTATTAAAATACTTTTGTTCTTTAAGATTATTTCTGCTCAGATTATTATATCTTAATATTTTAAACTCAAGCACATTTCAACAATAATTATGCACACTACATTTTAGTTAGTGAAGCACTTTCAGTACAAGACCATCTTCAGCACTATAAACCATAGGATCAAACATAAATTTAATTTAACATTGTTATTTGATTCTAAATTTATAATTCAAAATTTATGCATTAATTCATTATCAATTACTTAAATTAACATTTCATTATAAAATAATAATAATAATAACCCTTTCTGAATCCTGCTAAGCTGCCTCAAAGTGGTGGGGGGTGTATGTGGGAAGAATAGGTGATGCAAGTCAGAAATCTTTTTCTAGTAGGGTCACTCTGGGCTAGAAGGCTATTCCACAATGCTCAACTAAATGCTAGCAGGTGTTCCCACCTCAGTGGTGTTTTATTAGTATGCAATGATACAAAGCAGAACACAAAAGCATACTGGCTCAGACATTGCCCAGGTTAACAAGGTTTGCATCTGTGAGTTAGGCAGAGGCTCACATTTGGAAAGTTTACTACAGTTGTCTGTGAGTTAGGCAGAGGCTCACATTTGGAAAGTTTACTACAGTCTCCCTTGGCCACCGGTGGCGAAAGAAACACCAACCGAAGTCTGGCTACTGCAATACACATACCCACAGTAGGAAACGGGTCACCACATCAGAGCCCAATTGGCCAAAGTGTTTCCCTGGAAACTTAGCCAGAGACCACCAAGACTGGAAAACCACTCCAATGCATGAATTGGACAACTGACATGAACGAATTCATCATGTGACATACTACACAATTACAAAATTAGAAACCGACATTACAGGGTAAAGAAGGGAACTCTATGACAAATTTACAAGCAGATACCCAAACATCACAGTTACAGAACAGCGCATAGCAGATCCAAGAAGAATCATCATCCACAGAAACCTCATATCACACAATACATTAGAAAGCATTAAAACTCAGGTAGCACAACAAATATCACAACATGAAACTGATTCACACACAAATAGAACGCAAAGTGGAACAGACACCAGAAATAACATACATTGACGACAACACACAGTCCATCAACAACACTCATGCAGACCTAATAAATAAACTCACTGACACACTCCAGGAAACATTAACCAAATTCACAGGTACGGATCCCATGCAACATCCACACATTCCTAAACTCCACAACTCACAACATTCGAACAATGCATTACATTGTATGAACACACACATTCTACCAAAACTTATTAATGCAGAAACAACACTCATAGAACTACACACACTTATTTATGCTGCTGCTGTCACAACACACCTAGGTCTTAAAACACTTCCAAATAAGATGCACAAACACAAAACACCATTTAAAATCTACCTGGCAAAAATGACTTGAAAAACAAATAATCAAAATCAGAACAGAACTAGGTAGCCTCACTCAATACACAAAAAACAACAAATCTGCAAAACTTATGAAATCTATTAGAAAGATTTTCAGAAAACTTAAAACACACACATGCCATGAAAACCACAACACACACATTAAAGAATACATAGATACACTAAAACAGAAACTTGCAGCAAAATCACATCACATGAAATGATACAAAACCAGTCTAGCACATAAACAAGACAACACTATTCACAAACAACAAAAAGATATTCTACAGAAACATAAACACTAAAGATCCTAGCCAAACACAAAATAGTGAAATACCAACACAACAATCACTCACTAGCTTCTGTCTGCCCTCTGGGTAGTGCCAGTTACACACAACTAGAAAGCCAGCTGGATTGCAGAAGAGGAGACACGCACATTAGACGTACCAGAAATGCCCTTTACCATCATTACTACTGAAACAAACACAATAAAATGCACACACAATTGGAAAACCACTGGTGTAGATGGCATCCAGAATTTCTGGTACAAACATTTTACTTGTCTTCATGACTCACTAGCCAAACAATACACATCTCATACACGAACCAAAAGATGGATCTCCCTTTCTTACACAGGGCATCACTTTCATAAAACCCAAGAGCACAAACACCGGAAACCCATCACAATACAGATCAATTACATGTCTACCAATACTATACAAAATTTAACATCTTGTATCACCAACAAAATATACATACACATCAAAGAAAACAACATTCTCACAGAACAACAGAAAGGCTGCTGTAGAAGTCACATGGGGTGCAAAGAGCAGCTGATCATTGACACAACAATACTAAAACAAGTACACAGACACTTACACGCAGCTTACGTTGATTACAAAAAGGCATTCGATAGCATACCACATTCATTGCTCATTCAGACACTGCAACTCTATAAAATCAATACCAAATACATCACATTTCTATGCAACATAATGCAACACTGGAGAACAATACTACACGATACCATAAATAAAAATCACGTAGCCACAGAACCCATACACATTAGACATGGTATTTTTTAGGGCGATTCCTTGAGCCCACTCTGGTTCTGCCTCGCCCTAAATCCACTCTCCAACAAACTGAACACATTGAATTGTGGCTACAACATTAGACAAAACTGAACAACACACTACACACACTCATATCTTTTTTACATGAACGAAATTAAACTGTATGCCTCAACACAAACACAATTACAACAGGTGTTACTAATCATGCACAAATTTTCAAAAGACATATGCATGGACTTTGGCCTAGACCAGGGGTCGGCAAACTTTTAAGACTGAAGAGCCAAACCTGTCCGTCGTAACAATTTAAAAATTATTTGAGAGCCATAAACATATTTTTACACATATGGAAAATTTAAAGTAATATTATAACAAGTTATATTAATTATATATTTATTAAATGAAGAAAAAACACAAAAAATGTTTTCATGTTTTAATCTGTGTGAGCAATGAGCTGTCTATAATGTGCTAAATCATTCCCTCTACTTCCTTTGTATATCGTGAGAATATACATAGTGTCATGCCTCGCGACAAGCTTCGGCAACACATTGTGAAGCGTGATGTTTCACTTATCTTTAAGATGCGCGTAACTTTAAGATTCGTTTATCTTTACAAGCGTGTCGCGAGGCATGACGCTTCGCGCATCTTAGTGCCATGAAGTTTTACTACATCTATAAAACAAATGAAATCACCATTATGTGAATAAAATTCTTTAAAAATTTTATAAATGAAACTATGATAGTTTTATTTTCATTTTCAATTTTACTTCAGAGCCACATGTAGGTATTCAAAGAGCCTCATGTGGCTCGCGAGCCGCAGTTTGCCGACCGCTGGCCTAGACAAATGCAGTCCTAAAGAAAGGAGGCTTCACTCTCGAAAATGGAAACACTATAAAATCCACGGAAGAGGATGAGGTGTACAAGTATTTGGGATTCCAGCTAGCCAGATTCACAGAACAGAAAACTAAACACATACTGTCAAAACTGTACACCAACAAATTAAATAACATTCTCAAAACACATCTGAATGGAAGAAACACAGTGAAACCATCAACACATTTGCCATACCAGTACTGACTTACTCTTTTGGAGTGATACAGTGGACACAGACAGAACTAGAATCACTCCAAAGAATACTAACTTACTCCGTTGGAGTGATACAGTGGACACGGACAGAACTTGAATCACTCCAAAGAAAACACGAACAACACTTACAAAATATCAGTACCATCACCCGAAATCTGCCATAGAACGAACTACGCTCCTATGCAAGGAAGGAGGACGTAGCCTTATTGACATCCCACATTTACACAATAGACAGATCTTTAATCTGAGAGAGTTCTTCCATAAAATCTGCGGGTATCTTAGCATTTCCACATCTTTCATTTTTGCACATCTTTCATGAAACTAAAGAAATAACTTATCTGTGTACAGTGTGTGCAAATATTTTAAAACATTATTCAGTGAATAATTTTAGCTCAAAATTGCGCTGAAAATTTTAACGAATGAGAAAAAGAATATTTATTTTGCTACATTTCCTATGAATTCTTGTTTACACATAATTCATTTAATTAATACTAAAATGACACCATTTTAATCTATCCCTACATATTTAAGTAGATTACGCAATTTATTAATCTTATATAACTATGTCGCATGATAAATTTAGATCCGATAGAAGCTACCCATTCCCATAAAGCAGTTAACAGAATTACAAAGGAGGATATTTGATGGCCGGATTTGTATCCTTATATAAATTATCCAAGGGATAGAACTCGATTCAAAATATGGCCGTTGAATGAAGCGTAATCCTTTTCGTGATCTCAATTACACGACAATGTTATGTATAAATTAGGTTTGGAAGATATAACCTGTTGTTTTTTACTAGTAGATACTTTGGAACGGTTATAAATGATAATACACACCTCAGAAAGTTTCGATAGGGTCTGTGCTCTGCTCTTTGAAACCCATACTTCATTTGTTTGCCAAACCGACAAAGATGTGCACAACATTTTACATGCTCTAAAATGACTTATACTTGGTAGCTTCTGAATGAAAAGAGATGTTTAAAACAAAGAGGTAAAGAAGGAGATGCAAAATTCACACATACCTTCAATTTGAAGTAAATATCAAAACCGTTTCTCATCCTAGCTATAAAGCCTTAGTATCAGAACGAAATAAATAAATAATTCATTTAAATCTTTATTAATTCCTTGCATATTTATGAATTACCGTTTTATTTCATTTCAATAATAAATAACAAAACCGTTTCTCATCCTACCTATAAAGCATTAGTATCAGAACGAAATAAATAAATAATGCATTTAAATCTTTATTAATTCCTTGCATATTTATGAATTACCGTTTTATTTCATTTCAATAAAGAACTTGCTATTTTAATCATGTAATTCAATTGTAGTATATATTTTCTAACTTAAGGCGAATTTTCAAATTTCACGTTAATGGCAATGGTTATACGATATTTAAATTAATTTTTTAATTAAAATCTTTGCATAGCTATTATCTTTTTTCCACAGTAAATCGGAATTCGCAATCGGAGCAGTCTTGCGAGTATCTTAGTATTTCCACATCTTTCACATTTGCACATCTTTCATGAAACTAAAGAAATAATTTATCTATGTACAGTGTGTGCAAATATTTTAAAACATAATTCAGTGAATAATTTTAGCTCAAAATTGCGCTGAAAATTTTAACGAATGAGAGAAAGAACGATATTATAATAAATAACAAAACCGTTTCTCATCCTACCTATAAAGCATTAGTATCAGAACGAAATAAATACTCTTCTAAATAAATTAAGCTACAAATGTAATTATTATTATTGTAAAATCGATTGTAATCGAATATTACATCAATTACTTTGCATAGCTATTATCTTTGTTCCACAGTAAATCGGAATTCTCAATCGGAGCAGTCTGTAGTAAAAATATTTGCAATTTGCAGGATTTAAAATATCAAGTTGTTCTAATCTAGGAAATACAATATAAACTGGCGAATTTTTAAATTTCAAGTTAATGGCCATGGTTATATGATATTTAAATTAATTTTTTAATAAAAAACTTTGCATAGCTATTATCTTTTTTCCACAGTAAATCGGAATTCGCAATCGGAGCAGTCTGCAGTAAAAATATTTGCAATTTACAGGATTTAAAATATAAAGTTGTTTTAATGTACCGAAATACAATATAAACAATTATAAAAAAACGCTATCTACTCACAATAACGTTTATATATAATTGAAAATGTTATAATGTCAGAAATAAGGAGATAAATTTAAATAATTTTTTCTATTATATACAGGGTGTTTCTTACCACCTGTACCACACTTTTTTCTCGGAAATGCGATGAGAGAGTAAGTAGGGCGAAAAATTTTGATTACCAAAGTATATTCGAAGACTCAAATGGACATAATAAAAATTTTGTGGGCCCATCGGAAATAGGGGCACAATAGGTCAACTTTGAAATCTCCGATGGACACATATCCCGGTTTTGGCAAAATTGAACAAAACTGTAAAAATCAAACAACTTTTGTTTTGAAAGTTTGGAGTATCTTAGCATTTCCAGTTTTTGAATTCTAAGAAATAATAATTTTAAAATTATTATTTTATGTTTAAAATATATTTATCTCTATGTTTATATATATTCAGTACCATTAAGAATGTAATTATACTTCCGCCTTTTAAAGTTCCACAAGAGAATTTCCCGTTTTGTACAGAAGATGCCAGTTCATCGAAGGTAGTGGGTACATACTCAAAGATAGGAGAAGTCATGAAGGACATTAAGTTTCCACTATAACTGCATACCAGTATGACTACAGACAACAGCCACAGTGCAATAGATAATCTTGAACGAATTCTATATAAGTTGCCTAAATTACCACCTAAAATAAAAAAATATCAAGTCAACAATATGAAACAAATTGAGCATTTATATTAAATAGAACAGAACTTTTCCCAAATATATTTAATACTTTTTAAGAATGATCAAAATATTGCTATGTGTATAATTATTTTATGAAAACTACTTACCTTGAAGTGCCAAAGTACCAAATAAATACCAAATCACTGTCGAGAATGATCGAAAAGGACCAATCTCATTCCCTGATTCACATTTCATCACTTGGTGTAATAAGATTCCAAATATAATAGTCAGTATAAAAAGCGCAACCCACAGCTATAAAATGATTAAAATAATACTTAACAGAGTTTGTTTAAATTTTATGCAGAATATCAATTTTTAATTTCAGTATATAATCATATTGACATTATTTTACAGTAGGAGATTTTTCAAACTCTATTTTAAATATTTATATGAAAAACGCTTTTATAAAAATTTTCTGTATTATTACTTAATAAACTATTTACAAATATTGTATGGTATAGATAAGAACATCATTTATGTTTAGATAAATACTATTTATTAGGAATTATTTTAGAGCAGTTTGAAAATATATTCAAAATTTTGGAAATTTTTGTGATAATATATTTTGTGTTCACTCTGCTGATCTTAGTTTCCTTTCTTCTGTCAATTATACTGTTTACATGACTACTATTCTGAAAATGTGTTAGCTCGGACTAAATTTGTTATTATTTAGAATGAAACGGAAGAAAATTTTAGCAACATTTTACAGATAATCTATAATGAATAATTGATTTCAGCAATACTGAGCATTTTTGCTATGACGTTCTTATATTTATTTAAGAATGGACATTCTGCATACATAATAATATTATTAAATTTCACAAAATGAGATATTAACAGAAATCAATTTACTTCAAAATTAAAAGGCCTGATGATGGAATTCCAGTTTGATTCTAGACCACCAAGTTTCGTTATGAACTGAATTTGATGAAATGAAATACTTGTTGGAAATTCCATAGCTTGGAATCGATCATAGGTAATAAAAAGTGGTATAACAGTGATATCGGCATTCTGTAAAATTTTATTTTTATAATTTAGTTTTTCTTTATATTGATTAGGAAATTCATCTTATTTTAAATTGATAGTGAAAAAGTAATGCATTACAACTAATATTCATTAATCCTCATTAACTCTTTATGTTTCTAATAAAAAATATTTAATTAATACCTCTCTGCAGAAAAGAAAATTTACAAGATGTAATATGTATGTTACTGCTGTATTTTCAATATTGGCGTAAATCCCAATTCATCAATATGGTCAGCTGGAAGGCGGAGCTGGAATCGTGTTTTGCTTCCACCGTATAGAATCCGAATTTAATGCCGGGAGGTACACTTCCAGTTTTATATTATAAAAGTTTTAAGTCCAGTTCATTATATCTCATCTTCTATCTGACGGCTAATTCTATTAGGGGTATGGGCGGCCTTTGTTGCTATGTCTTTTAGATTAATACGCAATACATACAAATCGGCGTAAAACCACAAATAAAGCAATCGGTATGTTTGAGCTATACTCTAATATGATGGATTTTCTTGAAAATTCTTATTTTAATTATGTCTAAGAAGTAACAATGATTCAAATTGAATTATTTTATCCTTCTCTTCAGTTTGAATACGATTTCAAAATTTCTAAGAGCATTCTGTTAAACATAATGCTGAAGCGAAATATATTAAAATTCATTGTGTATTATTTAATCCAAAAAATTTCACGTAACAAAAGTAAAAGTAAAAAAAAATGAAAGTTACAAATCATTTATTTAATAATTTTCATTATTTAAGTATGAAATCAGAAAATATAAATTTGAAATTAAGTAGAGGAAAGTGACCAAATGCGGACCCCAGTCTATAAATCGGACCCCCCTATTATTTCGCTTCGAACGCGCTATTTCATAACAGAAAAAATTTGAACATAAAGGTATGACTGGACACATTATTTATTTGAACCGGCCACACTTCATTGAAAAGCGAATGCCATCTTTTCTGCCAAAATGATTAATTCAATTGTAAGAAATTTTGACATCTGCTTCTCAAATCGTTTCTTTGAAACAGCAAAACTGGGTAAGTCATAATCTTTTTACATATTTGCCTTCAGTAAGTACTATGCTTTATTTCTGTGATATTTGCATGTCGAAATATTTATTAAATTTATTTCGAGAGCTTTGAAAATATCGTGAACAAGTTGGCCTAAGTAGGACCTCCCTTTGCTTTCTTAGGTCGGACCCCCAATAATCTTGCAATTCAAATAGCTTTATTAAAAATAAAAGTGTTCATTTTCCAGTAAAAATATATATAAACTATACTGTCGATAAGAAACAGAAGTCACTACATTATTTTAATATCTGAAAAATCAGGAATTTTTAAGATGTTAAAATAATTTTTTTCAGACATTTAAAATAAAAGATTTTTCAGATATTCAAATAAATGATTTTTGTGTTCTTGTTTACTTCAATTGTGTTTTTCTGCCATTTCACGTCTATTCTTGAATGGGGTCCGACTTGGGCAACCATTGCCCCTGCAGTCAAATTTGTCGATTTTCATAAAAAAATTAAATTAAAAAATTTGATCACTTATATATTAAATTGAGCCATGCTAAACGGTATAAAACATATCAAAGAACACATTCAGTGAAAATACAAGTAAAAAATAAGTTGAAATAAAAAACTACAAGTCAAAAACAAAATGGAGGTCCGAATTTGGTCACTTTCCTCTAATATTATATAAATTATAATTATGTATTCAGCATGATTTTCCTATTAAAGTTAAACTGTTAGAAATCTGGTTAAATTAAACTGTACGAAGACGTCCGTTAACTGAATTTAAAGCCAGTTTGAGGATGTCTTCGAATGTAAATTCTTCAATATGATTGTTACCTGATGATAACTATTTTGCATCATACCTGTTCTCAGATTGTTTCCAAATTTCCTGAAGCAATTAGAAAAAGAATTTTAATGTGAATTATGCTGAATAAAGGGGGTTTCCAAATTTCCTGAAGCAATTAGAAAAAGAATTTTAATGTGAATTATGCTGAATAAAGCGTATCTTTATAGGTTCAGTTAGTGTAATTAAGCTGCCATATCGCACAAGGGATATCTTTTATCTGGCAGAAGCCACCTGTAGAGCCCATCACAGGATGGCCAACACTCATTATGGGGCCAACCGGAAGGCCAAAGAATGGGATTCAGCAGGCCGGGCCCAGATTCCTCATGAAAATCTGGAGGTGTGGGACACGGATCCTCCAGGGTAGTAAGATACAGCTTTACCAGACGGCCATCCGGCTGACTATATCCATTAGAACTTTGCCTTATTTCTGTCCCTTTGTTCTTCTGACATATTATTGAATATAATTGGTTTCAATTCCTAAATCGTATAGTAAGTTGCACCTCCAGTAATTATTTTATTTTTATTTATAACTAATGTTAAATATCTCTTGTATAGTTTGAATATTAGATGGCATTTCACTCAGTATGTAATCTTGAATTTTGTATAACTAACACTGCTTTTATTATATATATATATATAATATTTTCTATTTGTCGGTCATATATATCATACTGGTATTCTTTCTTTTATCAATGTGGCATATATATCCCAATAGTAGACAATAGGAAATTATCCTGTTATTATAATGTAAACAATCACTCTATGATTATATCTATTATGCTGATAGATTGGAGAATCTATTCTGATTATCAGTTGATATATATGTTACCGGCAAAGTATGAAATGCATGCATTGTATAGAATGCCTAGCAGTATATAGAATACCTGGCGTATTTAGAGAAAGTATAAAACGATTAATATTATATATACGTTGCCTAGGCATTGTATATAATGACTGATGCTATTTAGGCAAAGTATAAAATACTTCCACTCAATGCCGGATCTAAGCCGATTTGATCGATTGCACCAATCTGGCCCCGCGCTGAGGATAAATAAAATCATGAAAAGACTAATAAATGAAGAATAATCGTTTAGATTTACTATTATAGATGGGCATTTACACCCCAGCCTTTGGACATTTAAATTATTAAAGGTTCCACAAATAGAAAATTATTTTGGAAAAATTGAATTATACTAAATGAATTGGTTTCATTTTATCTCTTGGAACAATAGAATAACTGGGGGTATTATGGAATACCATTTTGTTTCTATAATTTATAAAAAATTATAAAAGAGCTTATATGGTTTCTCGTGTGTTTATTACCTTCTAGGACATTCCTATATAACATATCTAAACATGGTGGCTATAGTTTATATATCTATCATGCAATTTCAATTATTATTCAAAGATGCAAAATTCCATATGGCCCAAAAGGTGTAGGTTAAATGGAATAGTATTCCATTTCTCATATAATTAAAAAAACAGCATTTTCTTCCAGATACTTTCCAAGAGTATTACATAAATATGTACTTATATATATTGAATAAAACAATGTTCTATCATTTTCTATTGTGTAATGAAGGTTTTCGCTTAGGCATGATGTTAGCCTACTAGAAAAAATAAAAAAGCCTTAGAATAGTTGATGCATTAGTCTAATTAAGAAAGTAGTCTGCACATATGTCTATTTAAACTTTAACGGATCAAACATTAACTTAAATTATAATAGTAGAATTAAGCATGGCCATATGGAATAGTATTCCATATTGTCACCACCCATACCATATTATATGAGCGAATCCTACTTTAATAGATGCCAAATCTCTCAAAATAGGATGAGATATTATGAAATGTGCTTCCTAAATACTCTTCAGAAACTCAGAAAACAATTATCATCTTACCTGTATTCTTGACAGATCGATGATTTCAGATGGAGCAAAAATTTTTGTATTTGATAAAAACACGCTTTCTATTTTAAACCGCAATGTTTTCTACCCAGGAAACTGAAACTGAGATCAATGTATGTTGCCACTTAACGTAAAAGTTTTGCATTATTACAATATCAGAACACCTCCTCCTCAATGAGAAACTAAGGTATTCTATATAACCTTCCTATTCCATAAACCCCCAGTTACTTTAATACTGAAGTAGTGAAACTCGCATTTTTAACGTACAGTAAATATAAGATCGGAAGATCTTAGCCATAGGAAATGAGTTATATACATAAATGGAATTTTGCAGAACAACGAGTGAGTATTTTTTAAAATGATATGATTTTCAACAAGTGATTCATTAATTCTGTTCTTATCAGGAATGTTATCGAACGTACTACTGTTATATATTGATAATTGATGAAGCTATAGCCAATTGTAATAATTAGTTTAAAAACATTTTAAGATAAATCATTTGAAAAAACTTCCCAGATTTTGATTTTTCTTGGAAAATTATACAGACAATTTTAAAATGTTCAGCTCACTTAAAAATATTCCTAAAGTCTGCTCAAAACATAATTCATCAGATAATTTTTATTTTTATTTTTGAGAAACAATGAATCATCATTTTTGCACCCTGTTTGACAAAATTATTGATATTTTTAAAGTTCCTTTAAATTTTCATAAATAAGTATTAATTTAACATCTTTTGTGTATTTTCATATATTGATTTAATTTGTCCAAAATGAAAATCTCACCATTATGATATAATTATATTAATATTATAATTACTGGATATTATTTTGCAATATTACTGCAATCAACATCTTTCGTGTATTTTCATATGTTGATTTCCTGATTCTCTCTTAATACTTTGCCTAAATAGCATCAGTCATTCGTATGCCTAGGCATTATATACAAGGTCTAGGCAAAGTATATATAATATTAATCGTTTCATACTTTGTCTAAAAACGCCAGGCATTCTATAAATTGTCTAGGCATTCAACACAATGCCTGCATTTCATACTTTGCCGGTAACATGTATATAACAATAAATCATAGCTTTAATCTGAAATAATTGATTTTTTACATGAAGATAAAAATAGTTTGTATTGATAGACAATGGTAATTATAATGAAGATAAAGTATGTAAATGAATATATTGAATCGTTATGATTGTCTAATAATCATTTGACAAGATTACAGGTTTATCGGATTATAATTATATTTTACATTTTATTATGTATCCAAATAAACAATCCAAAATAATGTAACTAAATTTTCAAAAAGGAAAACAGAAAAAAAAATGTTGTTCAAACAAATATTATTATTATTATGACCAAACTTACGGCAACGTAAAGAAAGAGGAATCTAATGAAATATTTTATTCAGATATGGAAATGAGAGAAAACTGTTTATTAAATCGGAATACAGAAACGTATTTTAAAGGGGTTGTAAAATTTAATCGATTTAAATATAAGTCATTATTATTGATAAATATTCTGCTTTGATTGGGTTAAATGATAATCTCTAATAATATGATTGATATTAACTTAAACTGAGATTTGACATACGATAAAACGAAAGACTCTAATATGTATTAAAATATTTTATATTATTCACGTTTGAATCTACAGTGCATCAATAATAATTTTTTCCATCAATTAAAATCTGTTGAACTTCTTATCTGAATTTTTCTACATTTCTCAATATGGATTTTAATTAATAATATTTATCAGAAGGGCACCGTTGAACCCCATCCTTCAACCATCCGGTTGATTTCATCATAGGTGCTGGCCATCCTGTGATGGGCTCTATAAGTGGCCGCCGCCAGATAGAGAATATCCCATAAGGATATGGCAGCTTAATATAACTAACCTAACCTAATTAATAATATTTATTGTTTGTCTGGTCATATTTTTATGGATTTCCAAAGAAATTTCTAAGTATTTTATAAGATTTAAATTATTTTATGAGTAATTAAAATAAATCATTAAGTATAGATTTCTTTAAATATTTGCATATAATAATAAGAATGCTTAATTTAGAATTATACCCAGGAAGTTTCTTTCTTAATTAAATAATCGGCCGGATGGACGCGTAGTAAAGCTTTGGCTTACCACCCTGGAGGATGCGGGATCAAATCCGGGTCCCACACCTCCAGTTTTTCAGGAGGGGTCCGGGCCCGGCCCGTTGAACCCCATCTTTCAACCATCCGGTTGACCCCTTCACGGGTGTTGGCCAGCCTGTAATGGGCTCTACAAGTGGTAGCCGCCAGATACAGTATATCCCAAGAGGATATGGCGACGTAATCTAATTAACCTAACCTTAATTAAATAATGAAAAAATTAAATTATTTCGAACTTTCATCCTTTTGATTCTTTTGGAAAAAAGTTTCAGTAAGGAATTCCATTAGTCACAGTCTTACCAATACTTGCACAATCTATTCAATTTAATGATAGTTTTTTGTGTATTTTATAAGTATTGTAAGAATTATGGTAATAGGATTAATAATATTTTGTTAGGTAACATATTGGGATTTATAAAAAATTTTATACAAACGTTTGAAAAGATTTGATCAACCATCCCAGTCCATGTACCATTTTTTGCTTTCCTTCCAAGTATGCTTGGTATAGGTTGTACTATTTCGTACCTGAAAAGGCAAATAAAATTTTTTAATGAAATATGGATCCCAAATTACATATAAATACGAAAAACCTTTACCATACGTAAATAATTATCGAGCAAATTATTATCAATAATAATGAATGATAGCAAACAATAGAAACTTTCTACAAGAAGACTCGAATATTTTCACTTCAAATCGATTAAAAGTCTTTCATAAATTTATTTCCTTAATTACTGTTTATATCACAATATAAAGATATCTAATATAGATAAAGGTTATCGGATTGTTTATAATTATGAATACTATACAGGTAACTGTTTATATCACAATATACAGAAAGATATCTAATATAGATAAAGGTTATCGGATTGTTTATAATTATGAATACTATACAGGTAGGCCTCGATTAGTGCGAATAATTGGATCCACGAATTTCTCGCACTAATCGACTGAGGAATGTAAGACAGAGTTTTTACATTCCTCAGTTTCGCAGCCTGGTTTCACAGATTCAAAGATAGAACAGGATAAAGACGACTTTATTCCAACATCCAAGGGCTAATACATTGAGTTTATTATGTATAAATAGTGTATTTTGTAATTTAGTGTGTTATACAATAATAAAATATGTATAGTAAAGTAAATAATATATTCTATCTCTCTCCCTCACTAGTTAGGGGAGTAGGATGGGGATCCGGCAATGAATTAATCTATTTCCCATAGTCTTATATGGGAGATATTGTCCCGCAATTCGACATTAGTTTGGCGTCGGATTAGTGTTAAACTGCAAGGCACCACTGTATTAGATTACAATGGTCATATCTTTGATAACTGAATAGACTCATTAATTTATAATGGGCATGTGATAATTACATTTGAAATTAATGGCAAATGTTGAGTGCAGTGCTATGTATTAAAGCACTAGATGCACTAGCACTATGGTGGCTATTAAAACACTAAAGAGTGGCATTACAATAAAATGGGACAATGATGGAATTATCTGAAAATAAGATTCTACAGGTAAGCAGAGAAATTAAAAACAAAAATAAAGAATGAATGAAACAATATTATTTATAAAAATATATTATAAGTATTACCACCATTGTGAAGACAATGCCTAAATCAATAACACCTTAAATAATAGTGTTATAGATATCACCTCTAATGCTGATCTATATAATACATATATAAAACTTCATGTAATAATACAGTAAATACTATATTACTATATTGTATTATATTATGTGGTATTTTAATAATGTTACATAACATTTAGTGTAATTAATATTATTATCTTATATTAATTACTACTTATATATTATTTTTAGTACTATAGCCACTCCCTGATTTATGTAAAGGTTATATTTTTTTTGTAACTATATGCAGGCTGAATTTTATGTAAGTCAAACAAATAACTTTTTTTGCAAAAATTCTGAATTAAGAACTCCCAGGGCTAGATGACTACAATGATTGCACCTATTGTCGGTCCACGAAAGCTGCATCTAGCTAAGGTGAATGAGTCAAAACGTGAAAGGGAGATTATTTTATTAGATAAAAATTATTGAATTAATATTATATTAAGTTCTGTTAAATATACTATTTCCAATGTTGGAACTAATCATTTAGCATTCGACATTACAATAAACTTCCATTCAACTTCAGTTATCTTGCGTTTGAAAACATTCATATGCAAAGATGTCATCCCTATTTTGTCACTGGACTCATTCAGTTAGTGCACATGTATTTGCATCGATAGTCGTGGCTAAGCTGGACAGACAGTATACAATATTATGGTACAATATTGTTCACTGAGGGCCTAGACCAGTTCAAATCTCTATATGGTAGGACCCAGGCAACATCAATAAGAGATTGCATGTGGGTTTCCCTATGAACTCCAAAAATGGCTAAACCTGAACTGGTGAAAAAGATGATGGAAGAATCATTCCTTACTCAATGACCAATGGCAGTGTCTTCAATTTTTCTAATTCTATACCAAAATGAATGACAACAGAGAGCATCTATTACTTCAGGTCAAAGCAGCCTCTTTTATTCTATTGGCAGTAGGTATAAAATGTCTTTGAGATCAGTGAAATCTATAATAATAGACTTCATGAATAGTAATAGTATATTCAAACCAAAGCTAGGGCATACCCTGGAGGCAATGCATAGCTCTTTTTTTCTCTAGAGGAGCTGTGAAAAATGGATTACTAGAGAAAAACAGAGATAACCACATCCTCATTAAAACAGCCAACATTCCTCACTGTAATTGGGAAGATTGAAGAACTGGTTGACTGCATTATAGAAGATAGAAGTGTTAGGGCTAATTAAAACTAAAAGAAAAAGGCAACAGGAAAGAGAATTAAATAAAGGATTCAGACTGTATTGAAGTGGAGGAAATGATTCAAAAATGGAATAAGTTTTATAATATGTAAAGAATTCTGCCACTCTGGAAAACATAGAAAATATAAATCACAGAATAATGAAAATAAAAATTAGACTAGATAATGAAATAAAAGAATTCATTCAAGTTTATGCCCTTCAAGAAGGTTAATATAGAAAAAAAGCTGGAAGATTTCTTGGATATTCTGGAAAGTTAAATCTTTAATGGGGAAGCAAATAATAATGGAGATATAAATGCTTAAGTAGGAATTGGAGCGATGATCTAGAAGAGATAATGGGCCCTTTTGGATATGGGAAGAGAAACCAGGAAGGAAGCAAACTATTAGAATTCTATGAAAGAAATGATTTCATCATTGATAATACTTGGTTTAGAAAAAAAATTTTTAAAAAATTACAAGGTATGGATGGGGAAAGAAAGACTAAAACTATGATAAATTTTTTCTTAGAAAAAGATCAACAAAAAAATCTTTTAGATGTAGAGGCAGTGCCTAATGAAGCCTTTGGAGGAAATCATTGACTAGTATTGGCAATACAGTTGTTATCTTTATTTTCTCTACTTTTTCTCTACCATTGATATTCTTTATTTCACTAGTGAAGAACTGGTGAAATAAAGATATCAATGGTAATAAGAGAGCAAAAAATAAAATGTATATTAAGTAAAAAGTATAAGTTCATGTGATATAAAGGTATTTATATTCCCAATAAACTATGATATGCCAAGAAATATAATTGTGTAAAGAACTTTTTCACTGGTGGTAGACCATAGTCTATTCTAATAAATTTATTTCATGATTTAACCAATTGTAGTTATCATGAGTCATTTTATGTTGGATAGACCAATGTTTTTCCATCCTTACATATGGGAAACTCCATATATCATCATCAGGTCAGACCTGTAGTCTCGAGGTTCATATGATTATTATTATTTTTTTTTTTTTTTTTTTTTTTGTCAACTTTT